>NDXB01013397.1:15000-52991 GCA_002631895.1 Agapornis roseicollis
AAAAAAAAAAAAAAAAAGAATGTATTTGCTAAGAACAGAGGCAAATGCAATAAAATTAGAGCTATTGTTTGCAAAAGTGCAAGAGGAGAATGACTGGCTGGACAGCAGTATGGCCAAGCAGCACCTGGGTGGTTGGTGGCAATCACAAAATGAATACAGGGATGACTCAGCTCCATCCTTGCCTTGCACCCTGAGGGAGGGTGCTGAGGTTGAGTCTCACTGGTTCACTGGGAGCTGTCAGGATCTCACATAAACATCCTGGATTCTGTCTGCTTGCCCAAGGACACACAGGAACCCATGGCAACATGTGGGCTGCAAGCTTCTTCTCAGGTCTGAGGTACATCGTCAGCAAAGGTCTGCCTTCAGATGCAGATCTGAAGATCTGCCCTTTGGCATTTTGGCATATGGATGCTAATATTTTAACGGTTATGAAATACAGCTGTTTTCTTCTTTTAAATGAAACATGCCACTGAGCTGGAAGGCAGCATTAGCTTCAGCCAAACCCTTTTCCTGAGCACAAATGGGATAAAATTCCTGGGTTACAACACTTGCTTATATTATCATTCTCAGACTCTTCCATGATAAAGTGAATCTTCCTTTCCAACCTTAGCTCCTCAGGCTTCGGGGTACAAGATAGGCCTCCTCAAGGTACAAGCAAGGCCTGCTGGCAACAATTTTTCAAGTACTGACCACCCTGTTACAAGTTTAGTATTTGAAACAGGAGAGACAAACAGACCTACCTATGTAACTGAATTCATAATTCTGTATTCTTTCCAGTCTCTGTAATTTTATGATCCAGACTTGTTAATTCTTTGTTAATTCTATTGCAATTTCTTGCAAAAAATAGTTGTTATCTTTCAAAATTGATGTTTGTTGTGAAAGTTCAACATGTATCAAGAATTTTGCTTAATATTTCACAGCTTTCTCAATTGCACTTTATTACCAAGGTATATTCAACGTAGACACCTGCACTGATATCCGACTTAAGCAAAGCATTGCCATGTTCTTGAAAAGGACAAGGTGGACCTCCTCTGTACTTGTTCCAACAGCTCCATGTCTTTTTTATGTTGAGGACACCAGAACTGCAAACAATGCTCCAAGTGAGGTCTCATGATAGCAGAGTAGACCTCACCTGCAATATTGTGTACAGTTCTGGTGTCCTCAACATAGAAAGGACATGGAGGTGTTGGAACAAGTCCAGAGGAGGGCCACAAATATGATCAGGGGACTGGAGCATCTCCCATACGAAGACAGGCTGAGAAAGTTGGGGCTGTTCATCCTGGAGAAGAGAAGGCTGCGTGGAGACCCCCTAGCAGCCTTCCAGTATCTGAAGGGGGCCTATAGGGATGCTGGGGAGGGACTCTTCATTAGGGACTACAGTGACAGGACAAGGGGTAATGGGTTAAAACTTAAGCAGGGGAGGTTTAGATTGAATATAAGGAGGAAATTCTTTCCTGTTAGGGTGGTGAGTGAGGCACTGGAATGGGTTGCCCAGGGAGGCTGTGATTGCTCCATCCCTGGCAGTGTTCAAGGCCAGGTTGGATGAAGTCTTGTGTGGCATGGTTTAGTGTGTGGTGTCCCTGCTTATGGCAGGGGATGTTTGGAACTAGATGANGGTGAGTGAGGGAATGGGTTGCCCAGGGAGGCTGTGATTGCTCCATCCCTGGCAGTGTTCAAGGCCAGGTTGGATGAAGTCTTGTGTGGCATGGTTTAGTGTGTGGTGTCCCTGCTTATGGCAGGGGATGTTTGGAACTAGATGACCTTAAGGTCCTTTCCAACCCTAATTATTCTATGATTCTATGATAACAACAATGGCAGTGTGAGAAATCTCCATTCTAAGACAAGATAACTTTTCAGGAACAATTTTCACTGACAGAAGATCCTGCAAGGTAGGACTCCAATGTAGAACAAATGGTCAGAAGAGATTTCAAAAGTGGTTATAATACTTGTATCTTTCAGTCTAATGCTATTTCTCAGTGGTTTGTAGGGTGTTGAAAGAGGTGTACAACTTTTTAGAAGGAGAAAGATGCAGCTTCATCCTGGAAACTTAGAGATATTCCCCCAAAGCCTTTGTTTGCCCTAATATTCCATAATGTTAGGCTTTTAGAGTCAATAACCCATTAGTAATCAAGAGATGTATCATTTATTAATTATGCACCATATTAATATTTAATCTTTTGGGTTGCCAAGCATATTTCTAAATCTACTTTTTAATTACATTAAAAAAAAATAAATCTTCAAGGCAACCATTAGAAAAGTCATTTTTCTGCGCATTATGACTTCAATTACTTTGAAACAGCTGTCTGTGAACTCTTTGTGATGGTACAGGACTTGGTAAATTGGCCATCTCAGCTCATCCATGCTCTTCACTCATTTGAAAGCTAATTGAATATTAGAGCAAAGGGAACGTTACAAAGAATTTCCTATGAGCTCTAAAGTACTCTGGAATTAGACCTGGAAATGTGGTGCCAACTGCCTGCCACCACCCACTTGGCAAGATGTCGGACACTGATAAACAGCCTCTAGCCCAAGCTGAGATTTCTGGCTTGGCATGCACAGTGAAACAGGGGTATTGAGACTTTGTGTCCCTGGGGTTGGAAAGCATGTTGCCCAGACCCATGCTCTTGCCTTGGAAGAGCCAGGAGGAGTCAGGCAGTTGTGTCAGCTCCTCAGAGGTGTGCCTCGGCCAACCGCAGCAGGGTGCAATTGAGTGGTGGGGACCCTGCTCAGGATAGGGCTGGCCACTCCTTTTGCTTCACCCAGATGAGTGCAGGGTTCTGAGTCCTGTGCAACCTGCATGAGAAGACAAAGCTTTCCTACACAGCTTTAAAGGGGTGTATTATTAAAAATTATAACAACGTTATGGTAGACTGGTGCCTCATCAAGATAAGCATGTGCAGAAGCAAAACATCAAGTACCTGGTTTCCCAAAAGATGAAGTCTGATAAGCTGTTCCACTTAAGTGCCATCTCTCCTTGGCACTCCTTGAACCTGTCAGTAGAAGTGACAATTGCATGTCACTCACTAGAAGAAATACTCTTCCCCCTGCTTACCTGCTTATATATAATAACCAAACTGTGATTATTTGGGTATCAATAAAGGAGAGAATTTGTTTGAAAGATGTGAATTTTGGAATAAAATTTTCTATACTCATGAAATAATTTTAGAATCAGCCTCTAGAAAAAAGTCACTTTATAGGAGAATAAGTTATCCATGAAGAAAGAAGTTTAATTATTTTGAATATTGTGTCTGTTGGACTATACAGCTAAATAAGGATGGAGAACTAAGGAAGTTAAGATGAATTGACCTGAAGTCAGTCTGCATAAAGAATATACATCAAACCCCAAAGGGCATATTCTCACTAGGAGCATAATGGCCTCAGTTTAGTGGAACTTTTTCTGCTTTATAGTCCGAACCAAGAAAGAGCAGTTCTGCATGTGTTTAAATTAGGCAACACGCTCCTGAAATAAAAAGGCGTCTGGAGTCTGACTCTGGCTGGAGCCCTGGATATTGCATGTGACCCTGGCAGCATTTAATAATGGGCTCAAAACTAAACAAATTACAGCAAAGGAGTACAGCATTTAATTCTCTGAAAACTTTTACATCTGAATCCAAAGCTACTAATGATTTACTCTACTTTAAACCTAGATTCTATCTTTTCTTGAAATGAGGCATTATTAGTTTAAAAATGTTTTTATAAAGATATTGTCATCTATAACACAAAAGAGAAATATTCTCCTTTGACAAACATATTCTTGTATCAATCTACATAAAATTCAGAAACAAGGAGGAATTTTTGTATTCTTATCACTTGTGTATTATTAAAATATCTGCTTTTAAAACATTATGTGTATCATAGAATCATAGTGTATGTATATAGTTGTATATATTTGCGTATGTATATATTTGGCTTAGAGTAGATTGAACCTGTTGGAAGGTATAACTTGTCAAAGCTGGATCACACTGCAGCCCCTGAAAAGGGACTATATTTGTGGACTCCAGGTCTCCTGGGTTCAATTCTCTTCTCCCAGCCGTTGATGCTCTTTATTGCTCTCAACAACTTCTCTTTCCCTCCATTTTCCCATGTGGGGCTATTAATTTATGAAGTGATGGTGAGTCACTTAATGATGCTGATGATGGGAAGAGTGCCATGGAAGTATCCAAGCATGATTTCCCCAGGGAGAAGATCAGAATGGGGCCTGGGGGTAGTTTCTGCTGATGAAATTGGGGGACCTTGTCCTTGTGAGGCACTGCTCAGGAAGAGCATCTTCCTAGAGCCTGGTGGGGAAAGTGGTTCCTTAGGATTGTTAACTTGTCTCCTGACTGGTCCCCTTTTGTCTTCATGTTAATGCTGTGCATAGCTAGGAGAGGAAAAAGTTATTAATACATATTCTCCATTACATACCTGATAAAAATGAAAGCTTATTTTTCCATTAAGCTATGCAGTTGCTTTTTCCTTGAGTCTTCACAAGACATTAAAGGAATGGAGCATTATCCAAAAGACATTCTGTTACAAAAGAACACTAATCAATGCAGAGAACATTGGTTATAAATTATTCAGATTTTGTTGTAAACTACTCTGATCTTAAAATGCCCCAAACTCCAAGCCCTCATGGTGTGCAGCACTGGCAGCTGGATACAACAGTGTGATTTTCTCACCTGGGAAGTTCCAGCACAATTCACTGTATCTTGCAGCACCTGAATAGATACAGCACAGAAATGCCTGCTTCAATAGATTATAAGGAATAAATCACTGAGTGGCCTTGCCCCCAATAGAACTTGATCGCTGTAACTTGTTGTGCATTCTTCCTTCACCACACATTAATTTTTAATGAAATCATTTCAAAATAAAGTCATAATGTGAGTCATAAATCACAAAACAGCGGTAATAAACCACTTTGGTTTATATTAGCTCTGTGCAGATGATACTTAAGCATTTCCATCATTAGCAGAGAATATATAAGCATTCTCCACACAACATTTCCTCTATTACTTCCATCTTAAATTGTGGAAATGTGGGAAGCAAAGCCAGTTTCAATCAACCTCTGGGTCACTATTTATTCTTTTAATTGAATGATTGTATGCTAACGAGTGAAGATTTTTAGCACGTTTATGACAGCTGCTAAGTATTTTTTTTTTTTTGTGACTTAGAGTTATAAAAACAACGCTCCTGAGATGGAAAATAGAAAGAGAAAGGGGGTGGGAGTGAAAGGAAAGGCGTGGTTAACTGACACAAGGGCTAGGCAAGGGTGGATATTACTGTTTTATTAGCGTGTAGCTCACAGGCAGATCAACTGACCCTAAAGGACCACCTCTTCTTAAAAAGAGGAGCCATCTTGTAGATCTGTAATACAGAATATGAATTTCATATTTTTTACTAAGTTTTTGTATTCTTATAATTACTTTTGCACGATATGCTGAACAATTCTTGCTGGTCTCTTTTCTGTACTGTCGGCCTTAACAGGGCATGTAATACATGGTAATCATAACTAATTCAAAAAAATACCTAGACTCTGCAACCAAAAACTCACATAACACAAGTATTTGGGGTCCCATGTGTCTGGAGACCTGCACAGAACAGCCTTTCTTTGCTGGTCTGGCTTTCTAGACAAAGATCTGTTTGCAGTACATGTAACAGTCTGGACACATCCAGTCATGTAAGACTGTCCTGACCAAAGCAGGATCTTATAAAAGACTAATACAGACTATTTCTGCTCACCAGAAACCTCCTCTCTCCTAAACTTGGTAAGGTCCCAAAGCTAAGAGAATACACCTTATGCTTTATCCAAAGCATAAAGGGTCAGCATTGGAAAAAGTAAGATAACTTGTAGCCATCATCTAGCACTTTATTAATTCTCAGGTTTCAATAATTTACATAATAATTCGCTTGGCAACTTTCGTAAGTGTTTTCTTCTCCACTTCCAAGCATGCAAGAATCCTGGGCCCTATAACCTGTGGTGACCCCATAACCGGGCATAGTGTATTTTCCAATTAGAGTTATCCTTCTGTGCTTCATGACCACAAGTAATACAAAGTTTGTATTCGCACCTGCATTCAGAAGTTTCTGAGGGGTTTTGGGAATGCTGAAGTATAAATTAATATTAACGTTTAGCAAATATATAATTTCTGGATTTGGAGAGGGATTCATAGCATCAATATATAGAGGAAAGAACAAATAATATGAATTTAAATACAATCTGAAGAATGACGACTTATCAGTCACATGTATTCATTGTGAAAATTACTGTATTTTGATAAAATAGTGTTTTGATACCTTAAGAATATGTTTAACATCGGTCAGATCTAGCAAACACCTTGCAAGTTAAGTTAAATGCACTAGCAGCTGAGGAGTCACAGGGATGTAAGACATTTAAATAGCCTGTCTGCTCAAGTCCAGTGGCACAGAGCTCATTTCTGTACACAGAGAGCTCAGCCAGAGGAGTTGGCTATGCCAGCCCATTGACTGTCCCTCTGCCTCCACAGGGTCACCTTATGTGCTGCCAGGTTCAGCCCCACCAAGTGCTGGCTCCACTGAGGCTGTTTCCTCTCCAGGCAGGAGCTAGAGTAAGTGAAAGCTCTTGGATGGCAGCCCCTCTAAGGCGCATCTCTCCAGCCAGCAACAGGGTCTGCAGTCATTAAAGAATCCCTTAGACAAAAAGAATTAAATGGCTACAGTGATTTTATGACAAGCACTAAATGCAAAGATTGACAGAAAATGGGTGGCTCAGTGGAGGAGTTTCGTCATCAGACCAAACCTTCCCTTTCATAAAATGAAGGTAGGGGATGAGAACATGTGTTTGGAAGGTGTCTTAGGAAGCTATCTGGCCCACTATTCAGGATGGAGGAGGAGTGGCTGCATCAAGGCCACTTGCTGAGGGACCATCTCAACCTGACAAGGTGTCCCAGCTTCTGCTGGCATCCCTGTCTCCTGCTTTTGTCTGATAGTGTCTAATGGGCATCTTTTCTTCTGTGTTTATTTTCCTGTGTGCTGTATCAAAAAGAGTGAGAGAATACTGGGGGTTTTGCAACAGCCTTGATATGTATGCAAAGGCAATAATTATGCCTTCAAATAGCTGTCTCCTCCAGAATAAACAGTTCACTCTTTTTTTCCTTATGATCTTGAGATGATAATTCTCAACAATAGATCTCTTTTCAGTATTACTCTTCTCTGAACTCATCTCTGGATCTTTCTATGAGGCAAGCCCAGTCTGCCTTTTCCATTTCAGCTGAGACTGAGCAGAAAAACAGCTTCACTGTCTTACAAATTCCATTATATGTCCCAATATGTTTACAATTTTTGCAGCAGAACAGTGCTAACGCAGAATGTCTGCCATGTGCTGCATGCCTTCGTTCATACACAAACTAAACATACCGTGTAAACTACCTGTGAGGAGTAGATAATATAGGATGCTGAGTTTTTGTGACTCACAACTTAAAATAAAAAGTTAGTTTCAAGAGTCTCAGGTACTTGGACTCAAACCAGTCATTGGAACATCAGCTGTGCAAATGCCACCCTCGATTGTGCTAGGCTGTTATTCTTACCCGGCCTCGTATAAAGGCTTCTTTAAGCCTGCATATAGAGGGTAGGGATTGAAGGAGAGACTTTCCAAAGCCAAGCACATAAGTCTGTTTGTGATTTTGAGAGCACCCAGTTAGCAGGTGCAGCTCCAAATAGGCCCTGTCAGCCCATCCAGGGCTTTCTTCAGTGGTTTGGGATCCAGCTCCTCTGCAAAAAGACAACTCCAGCTCCAGGCTGGCCTCATGGAGTAGGTCTTCCTTTCAGGCAGATCTCCAGTGGCATGGACTTTCTCTGCACTCTGTATCAGGGTGAATCCAGCTTACAGGGTTCCTGTAGAATGAAACAGACTTAAGAGTGAAAATAAAGACAGAGCAGGAGCTGAAAACAGATTATTTTTACCTTAGGACAGCAAAGTAGAAGGATGAGACTGTTGAAGTTCTTGATTAAAAGTAGAGAACTTGCTGTTTCCTCTGAGCACTTGCCATCACTGGAAAGGAAAAACCACACTTGAATTTGCTATTTTTCCTCATTCACCATTCTTGAGAAGAGGGGACAATGACAAATCCATACCAGGTACTGGCAGGAACCAAATGTGGAACTCCTCTTTGCCCTTTTGGCTTGGTTTTCTTGTTGCAATAGAAAATTAGTCTGAAGACCACTGTGAAGTGAGCCAGTAAGTTCTGTTTGGCTTTCAATCAGGTATGCATAGTAGTATTCCAAGTGTGTGTTATAAAGTTATCAAACAAATAAAAATCACCTGTTTTTTAGACAGTGGTCTGGATGCATTAACGAAGTCATCTTTTTCTTCAATGTAAACTTTAAATTACTGACTTAAATGCTAAAGAGTGCATGCATATTTTACAAAACTCTTATAATCTAGATGAACACAGTCAGATTTATTTCAATGCATTTTACCTGCCTCTTCTGCTAAAACTGCTTTAAGCAGTACCTAATACGTAGAAGGAAACAGTTTCAGTAAGTGCCTGCACTGCTACAGTTTTGAAGGAGGTTCTTTAAAAATATGTATTTTCTCAAGATAACAATTTTGAAAATGATTGCAGGAAGGAAATATATTAGCAATTAAATTAGTGTGTTTTAGCACAACAAGCAATAAACTGCTTAACACTGAGCTCCTGTGAATTAAAAGCCAGAACAGCACTGGACAAAAGTCAAGGTTATGCTGACACATTTATTTCTCAGTAAATGAAGACTGTTTAGTTTTAATGCATTTGTGGTTAGCAATAGTTTCAAAAGATCAATGTAAATTCATTTTGAACTAGTAAATAATGTCTTAATGAGACTTCTGACAGCATGCTTTCACACCTTATGGTTCCTTACCTTTAAAAATGCCCAAAGGTGAACCTATTTTTCCTGGCATTTTATGATAAACAAATAACATCATGCAGTATTTTATGACTTCTGTCTGAAGTGTATTCGAGGGAACTGCAGTTTGGTTTTAACAACTACAGAACTGCAGTCGTTCAGTCCACAGTGTGTTACTGTTCTTTTCCTACAAGGGTTTAACTCTGACTTAGGGTAGAAAAGAAGTTAAATGATCCTTTTTTTTTTTTCTCTCTGTCACATGAAGTAGCTTATATGAAATGAAGTGCAGAATTTTACCATAAACCTCTTACAGCATCATAGAATCATAGAATAGTTAGGGTTGGAAAGAGCCTTAAGATCATCTAGTTCCAACCCCCCTGCCATAAGCAGGGACACCTCACACTAAACCGTGTCACCCAAGGCTCTGTCCAACCTGGCCTTGAACACTGACAGGGATGGAGCATTCACAACTTCCCTGGGCAACCCATTCCAGTGCCTCACTCACCAAGAAGTAAAGAATTTCTTCCTTATATCCAATCTAAACCTCCCCTGCTTAAGTTTAAACCCGTTACCCCTTGTCCTGTCACTACAGTCCCTAATGGAGTCTCTCCCCAGCATCCCTGCCCCCTTCAGATACTGGAAAGCTGCTTTGAGGCCTCCATGCAGCCTTCTCTTCTCCAGGCTGAACAGTCCCAACTTTCTCAGCCTGTCTTTATACAGGAGGTGCCCCAGTCCCCTGATTATCATGACGTAAACCATTTGTCATGCAGAAACTTGCTGGTGTTTATAAAAGCACTCCCCCATTTTCTAGCTAGAAACTCAACTCAGTTGCCATGTAGGTTTGTTTGAGTCCTTCTACTGGTACTTAATAGGTGTAGAATCAGACATATGGTGAATCCACCATGGTAGCCATGAGCATTTTGCAACATGAGTCTGAGGTGGCATCATTGCTCACAGGGGTAAGGCCACAAGAATGTGGTGCAGGCTGTCCCAAAAGAGTCGTCAAACTGGTCTTTCTAGCATAGTATTGCTGGATATACAGAATTTGAGTCTAGCAGGAGGGCCCATGCTTTTCAAAAGTGCAGCTTCATGTCAGTCTGTGAAGCCAGATGAGTTGGGTTGCAACCCAGCAGCCCTCCTAGCGATACCAGTGGCTTCTGCAGGGCTGTTCATGTGACTGACAATATGCATCTGCTTTGACTCAGGGTGTTAGTTTGAGCCAACACTACAGGTCTTAAGGAAAAACAGGAAATATAAATCTTGCATAAATTTTAAGAAAGTTCTAAAAATAACTCCTAAGCTTGAATATAACAGATTTTCAAAGTCTGACACCTTGCAACTTGCCAGGTCTATAAGGGAGTACTCTGGCAGTCAGATGCATAGAAATATTCCCCTTACTAATGATATCCAGCTCCCTCATTCTAGCTCTAATAAAGTGGCAAGAATAATAAACTAGATCTTAAAACTGTCATGTCCTTGTGACTGCTATCCATCCCTGACCTTGAAGTAATGTAATTCAGAGGAAGGGATTGCTAAATCTTGGCAGCAAATAAGTATTTCATTGGCTCCTGTATTCTGGTGAAGCAAGTTGCTGTTTCATGAACCATTCCTCAGGAAAAGCACATGTTCTCAAACCTACTTCACTGTCAGTTCCTCTTATGGTTCCTCCACCAGGGGAGGTAGGATGGTGGGGTAAGCGCTTCCCAAAGCACCTGCCCTCATTGAGCTACAGATATATTCTGAGGGCTTTATAAAAGTTGGTGCTTTCCTGAACAAGGATGTCAGGGTGTTATTACAGATATTTTGGTAAGATTCTTCTTTGCCTTTAATGAATTTGTAATTGGGCCCTTGTTTCTTCAGGTAATCCATCCTACAGAAGGCTGGTGCTTATTGGCAGAGTGACCCAGAGGCAAAGTAATGAAGGATCTAAACTCTGCACCTTAAACTGGAAATTTCCTGTGACTATCTGTGTCTGATATTTCACTTACTTCCTTGTTTTCCTGAGTAGTACTTTAGAACAACTTCCAATGCTGTCATTCAAATAATCTGTATTTATAGCACACCTTGAACAACCTTAGTAAAGGCTGTAAGTGTCTGAAGATCTTCATTGTAAAATGGATGTGTCTCAGTGGAGCTTCCCTGACTTCACAGGTCTTATAGCTGTACTTGCTTTCAGGACTACAGCTTGAGACATGACCAACCCCTTGTAGAAATTAATGAACTAGGAAGAAGTTTTTAATGCATAGGAACTTTAGTTGAGTGGAAAAGCAAGTACAAAGACTGTATGGGTGAAACTATGTGAAATACAGCTGCGAGCATTAAGGCCTGAGCCCAATCCTCATAACACACCCCAATCCAGTAGCAGAAAAAAAATAAAGGAGGGGAGAGGAAAGAAAAAAAACCAGCCTTGCAAAACTGGAAAGAAATGAATCAACCTAATCAACCTAGCAGGGAGAATTAAAATAGAGTCCATAAAACTTTACAAGGAACTTCTTCAAAAGTATAAAAGAAAGTTTTGAAAAGTGATCAAATATAACCTGCTCCAGTAATTATACTTAAAGAAAACAATTATCCTTCTCAAAGTGAAAAAGTCAAACTACCACCAGGGTGTTACAATAATAATAATGCACAGCAATTCCAGCAGTCTTGCAGTAGATGAAAAGTTAAACAGGAGAAGTGATGTGGAAATGCTGGGTTATTTACCTAGATTAATATTGTTTGAGGGATTTTCTCCATTTGACCCTTAGCAACCTTTGCCTGAGGAGAAGAATTAAGCTGTGTTTAAATTCCCTTTTCACAAATCCTGGGTTTGGGTTTTGTTTTGTTTTGTTATTTTACTGGTGAAAAACTCACAACTTCTTCAGAAAAATCATTCTTGAGAGAGTACACAAATATGTCTCTTGTGGTCTCAGCAAATTCTTTGTTCATTAACTTAATTTTGCATCTCTGACAAGACTGTCCAAACACGAAACCAAAACTACACAGTGACCTAAGTGGCATACAGACAGCATAAAACACTAAAAGCTACATTAAGCTATCAACTGGTTTAAATAAGTATATAAGGCAGCCACACACTAATGTGTCATAAGGATCTGGCAGCATTTTCGTTTTTAAGCTGTTTTGCTCAAAAGGAGGATGGGCTGCTAAAATGTCCAAACCAGCTTTCATTATTTCCTTTCTGTTGTTTTCAGTGTGACCGACCTCATTCTGTTTGACGCCATGATGGTGAGATGTGCCTCTTTCCCCAACTTGACATATCATTGGAGCCCTTACATAGATTCTTTTGTACTGGAAGGAATGTAGGCAGCTGCTTGCAGACTCAGCTCAACAGGCAAGGGTGCAGGCAGGCACTTGGAAAGGAAAAAGTTTGTGTGGCAGCAAAAGGGCAGAACTTTTTTCGGGTGCTCTTTAAGGGTTCTGTTGTGTTGTCCACATTGCCTGTATGCAAAACAAGGTAACTGAATTAGCCAGTGATACAAATGCTACTGAGACAAGTTCTACTCTCTGTGGACTTCAGTAGGCTTTGGACCAGGTCCTTTGTTAGCTTTAGTTCTCCGGACCAACTCTTGGTTTTGGCTGGTTCTGTAAGTTTTACCTGCATCTCTGGAGGCATGCACTTGATCCAAGAGGTCATGTGTTTTTAACAGCTTTATGACACTCCACCTCTAACCTTGACTTGTAGGGATGTAGGATTGTGAACCTGCACCTGACTGCATAACTGGACCATAGAGTTAACAAGACACCAGTGAATTTGCTAATGAACTTGCCCAGAAGGTACAGGAAAGGGTCAGTTCTGCACTTTCCCTGAGACAAATTGAACCATAAATTTTACAAGTTTTTGTTGACATTAATTGGGTTACACTTGTGTAAGAAATTCTTCTTTCTTATTCATTTGTCTTGCAAATTGTTTGCAGTGCCAAATATTTCTGCCATGCCAGTCACTCAGCCATGTGATTTCCAGGCTTAACAATTTCTCTGAGACACCACAGACTCAAACTTCACTGTAGTTTATTGCTCAATAAAAAACAAAAACTTCAGATATTTCACCAGACTGCCGTTCTCAGAGGGTCAAAGTAAAACTCCCATTTAAAGCACATTTTCTCCCAGCCTCCTTCTTTTTTTTATTAGTCCTTTATTCACATCTCAAAACCACTGGGCCTTGAACAAAAGGCTCTTTTCAGAACAGTCACTTCTGTTCAAGATTAAGTGAAGTGATTTATTACATTTATGTAGTGTTAGGCAGTGATCATTCAGATGTTAAATTAATGGACGTTTCCTCACCAGCACCTTGCCAGATCCTGTGGTACTGTTAATGTACCATTTGATCCAGAATACATGAAATAATCACCTCACTAGCTGTGGAGAAAAAGTTGTCCTTTGTCACTGCTGTTAATCCCCAGTAGGGTGAGTTGCCATGCCCAGGCTTAGAAAGACCTGTGGGAGTTTTGCATTCAAAGTCTGTCTGACAAAAGCAGAGGTGTTTGTGCTGTGCTCTCGGGAAATTTGGACACTCCCAGGAGCCACTCCATGGCAGAGGTACACAAACTGGTGAGAAAACCTAGGATATGGGGGTAGAAAGGCTGAATGTGCAGTCTTTGTGTATATTAGTACATCACTGCTCTGGCTAACACCCCTATTAGGATCTGCAGACTCAATCTTCAAGGCACTGGAAAGACACTTGCTATTGGAAAGGAGATGCTGGAGGAGAGGATGGCTACTTCACTCATAACATCATAGGATAGTTAGGGTTGGAAGGGACCTTAAGATCATTTAGTTCCAACCCACCTGTCATAGGCAAGGACATCTCACACTAAACCGTGTCACCCAAGGTTTTGTCCAACTTGGCCTTGAACACTGCCAGCGATGGAGCACTCACAACTTCCTTGGGCAACCGATTCCAGTGCCTCACCACTCTAACAGGAAAGAATTTCTTCCTTATATCCAATCTAAACCTCCCCTGCTTTAGTTTGAACCCGCTAACTCTTGTCCTGTCACTACAGTCCCTAAGGAAGAGTCCCTCCCCAGCATCCCTATAGGCCCCCTTCAGATACTGGAAGGCTGCTATGAGGTCTCCACGCAGCCTTCTCTTCTCTTCTCCTCTTCTCTTCTTCTCTTCTCTTCTTCCCTTCTCTTCTTCCTGTCTTCGTATGGGAGATGCTCCAGTTCCCTGATCATCCTCGTGGCCCTCTGGACTTGTTCCAACAGCTCCATGTCCTTTTTATGTTGAGGGCACCAGAACTGTACACAATACTCACTGGAGAGGTTGAGACATTTTCTGAATGAATGTGTGCTGGGAAGAACCCAGAAAGAACAGTAAATGTAATTTTAGCTGCAGCTCCTGAGGGTGAGATCCTTCATTATGTAGAGTCACAAACCGGGGGTTTCCTCAGCTTATGTAAAGACAGCACAATGTGACTTCTGTGTATCAAAAGCACAGGAACCCTTGAAGGAGTCTACTGCAAGTAATTGATCAGTACCTATAAGAGAAAAAGCAACACACAAAGGAGTTACTTTCTGTTTAGTTGCTTTGTTTGTCTTGATATAAGCTTCTTTGTGAAAGCCAAATTCTCCAGACTCATAAATGTGCTTGCTCTTAACTGGAAAAGTATTGATATTCTGCCATCCTTAAAGAATGTGGGTTTCCAAATTTCTGTGCTCTCCATCCTTGTCAGGGCAGAGATCCAAACCGAACAGTCTGGTCTCAGAAAAGATGACTGAGAGGTTTACCGTCATGTAGGTTCTCTCTGTATAAGATTTCAACTCCAATGGGTATGTTTAACAGTAAGTTACCATGACACAATTATGTGGCTTGGACAGATGTCCAGAGTAGTTCTAAATGAGCTGGCTATGGTCCTGGAGAGTGTATATTTAGGCTGATGCAGGTTTCTGCTAGGACTGATGCAGCCTTCAGGAGGCTCATGGTGTACCAACTCTGGCAGGTTTCTGCTACCTGAACCATCGGTGATACCTGGCTGGCACTGGGCTGTGTGATCAGGGCTGTGGTCACGCTGACCAGCTCATGGCCTTGCAGGTTTTTTTCATCAAAGACATTAAACAGAAATAGGCTTTTAGGCATTGCCTCAGTCTCTTCTTATTGACCAATTTCGCTTCTGCTGCATGGAGCATGTTTGTGAGGGAGCTGAAGAACAGGAGCTGTTATTCTGCAATAAGTCATGTGGACAATACATGCTTAAATACTCTGAATTAGATTGGTTTCCTGACTAGCGAGACAATGTAGTTTGGTGTACGCTCAAATCTAAATATGTGGTTCAGTCCTATTCATGCCAATGAAATCTAAGCATGTGCTTAAAGTTGAGCAATTTATTGAATTGTGGCAAAACTGAGCAGCCTTTGTAGAATTAATTAATCTATCTGAGCTACTTTTTATGTATGTGACCCAAAGAGAACTGTATGGCTTCTGTGTGATTTTTAAACATATCTTTCAGTTAAATCAAGGATCCAGACACAAATGGTAGTACACATTATATGGATTTATGACATTCCCTGGAGGATTCTGGGTCAATAAAGCAGTGAATGGATTACAAAGAGGTCTCTAAAATGTTTGCTGGAATTTGCAAGGAATGAATGAATTACTGTTTGTTTTATGGCTGGAAAACATCTTTCTCTGGATGCTGCAGATCAGGCTGACTGACAGACATAACATGATTTTGCTGTGTTTTGAACAAATGTATTTATTGTATTCAGGCCAGAAGCTGAGAAATAAAAGTGAAGCAGAATGTCATAGTAGTATACCATTAAAACAGAATAAAAAATACTATAGGTTCAATGCAAATGATTAGTTATTATTCAGCATGGTTACTTTTCTTGCAGTAACTCACATGCTTCTACCAGGGCTAGTGCTTCATTGTCACTCAGACAAATTGTACTTTATGCAAGAAGCTTGTACCACACATAAACCTTATATAATTGCCTGGTTTACATATATTTAATTTGAAAGGAAGCTTGAAGTTTGAAAACAACTAGAAGAACTATTGCTGAGCCTTGTGCAAAGCAGGGTGGCTCATCTTCAGCTGGCATAGAAGTGTTATGTGTAGATACAACCGAATGCAAGATGTTACAAGCAAAATTTAATAATATGAAAAGCTAAGTTGTTGTGCAGGATGAGAGGCCAAAGGAAGAAACCACAGGTCTGCCCAACACTTCCAACAGTGACGAAGGCCAGTTTCCCTGCTGCACACATGGGCTCTAGGATTCCTGAAAGTCAGCTACCCTCTGTGTCCTTGCCATGATGGTTGGGTGGACAGAAGGGATGTGTCATTGTTTGCCTAAAAGGCTAATAAGATTTTGGGCTGCTTTCATTTCAGGATGGTGGGGCTCAAGTAGCAGGAGGTCTGACTGCCTCCTTGTTCCTTTCCAGACCAGTGGTTAGGAGACTACTGCTGTCCCTCTGTCTTGCCAGAGGCAACTGGGAATGCTCTTTGCTGCAGCCTAGCTTGGCCATCCAGAGTAACCTGAGAGTGAACAGTGGTCAAGGAGGGAAAGATTAGTCCTCTGAGGAGATTTTTGCTTTTCTGAGGTATGGCTTATGCTACCACAAAGAGTATCTAGACTTTGATTCCTGCCTTGGATCCAGATCCTGGTCCTTGCAGTGAACAGAAACTCCTTGCTGTGATTTTTCCGCTTGGTTTTTACTCCACTTCTAAATTCCACATCAGATTCACGTAGGAAAGATTTTAGTGGTGTATGGTGCTTGCTAAACTCAGAGAATGGTGTTAGTTACCTTGCAGCTTTCAAAAAAGCAGCAGTCTGTTAAGCAGTGATCACATTCAGCAACCACAAGATGCGTTCAGGGAATTGGTACTGTCAGCATTTGATATTAGCACTCAATGGCATAGCTGTAATAATTAATACATAATGATAATTCAAGGGCTAATGAAATTAGTAATGCTATTACTATTAATACTTCTCAAGCCTACCTAATCACTTGCACAGCACCCACTATGTTGTGTTTGGGGGTTTAAAGTATGTGTCTTCCCATTCTACAGGAAGACACATCTTTTGTTGGATTTGGGGAATTAAGGGTAGATTTTCCTTTGGAGGAGGGAAAACGGAGGCTGAGAATAACAAGAGTAACAAATAGAATGAAAACTGGAGGATCTTTTTTTCTGAATTTATCAACTTATTATCAGCGATGCTAGCAAATACATGTTCTAGGTCACTTAACTGAATGGAAAACATCCAACAAGACTGCCAAATTAAATGACAATAGAGGCTTTCTACCTTGAGTTCAAATAAAGCACAGACAGTAGGCGGCAATGGAAAGTCCATTAAATTTTAATTTGTTAGTCATTAAAGTATGCCATTCATTTATAATATTACATGGCAAGGAAGCCCAAGTACAGAAGTGTATGGGTTACTGTTCTTAATGGTCTTCTTATAAATTTCTGTCTGTGATTATGATCAGTTCCTTCTTATCATCCATGAAATTTATGAACCAATTTATTACATCAGCTGAGTGGAAATATCAGATAATGCAATGCAATAAAAAGTAGATACTGATTTTAAGAAATCAGTGTGTTCTCCATGGTCTCCTGTGAGAAGAGCTAGAAGAGAGCACCTAATTACTTCAGCAACATTAAAAACAACTGCACCATAATGGTGTATGGAACCATTTAATCAAAATGGACACACAACACTCTTGTAATTATATGAAAAGGTCATGGAAATCATCAATTTAGACGAATATGATGTGAAGAATATGACTTAAAACTTCCAGTAAAGCTATCTCCTGGAGATTATTTGAACCACAAAAAAGTGGTTTGTATTTCCAGTTTAATAGCTGAGGGCACAATGCCATACTGTGTGTTTTGGCTTGTGAGATCTCAAAGCAGAACTTTCTTAATTGGAACTGCTCAGATACCCAGCATGGAGGTTCATTTCAAGTAACATACCTGCTGCTGGAAAATATAACTGCCTACAATTTAATTATATAGAAGCTATACTCTGGCTTTTTGATTGGGCCTGTGAATTTCTCCACAGAGCTGAAACACCAATTCATCTGTTTTAGCAGAAGCAAAGGAAAAGTGAACTGCTTTCAATTTCCTTTTTAGTATGCAGTAATGGATAATTTCCAGCTCTGGAAAAAAAAAAAAAAGCCAAGCACCCCAGCTTATACCTGGGGGTAACCTAGTTCTACCAGGTAATATAATCTGTTTTTCTTGCTGCAGCTGAACAATGACTGACCTCGACATCTTGATTTTGGACAAGACAATGGAGCAGGAAGAAAATCTGCTCCTGGAAAGTGGTAGATGCTTTGAAGTGAAAGGGAAATATACATTTATGTGACTATTAGGGTAAGGCCGATTAAAGCATAGACGTGGGGGATACTTTTACATGGCACAAAATGTACTGTGCTCGTACCAAAACCTGACATTGCCTGGGCACTGGAGAAAGAAAGTAACTGCATTATAATTTGCCCATGCTATTACTGCTTTTCTTCATTGAGCTGAGGATCCCATGAGGTTGGCCTCATTAATGGAGCTGTTTTGCTTCTTGTAGCTGTTTGGAACCAGTGCTGCTATCTTTGAACAGGCATTTCTTGTGCATGTGTGCACTTTATTGACGGGTCCCTAAAAGTTGAGCTGATCAGATTACCTTATAACCTGATATTTTAAAGCAGAGTCTCCAGCCAACTTGGACTGCAAAGCACCATTTACAAACCTGGCAGAGACAGATCAACCCCTGCTTTGCTTCTCACATGCTTCTTAGCTCATTGTTGTCATTGGTGCTGTTGAGCATGTACTGAGAGATGTCACTGCTTCTAACCCTACTCTTAATATAGAGAAAAGGGACCCTGGTGCCATTTTTGGAGGTCTGTGGCATTGCCCTTAGTACATGGGTAGGAAAAGAAGCCCCATGGCTGCTCACACATTTAGCCCAGGAGCAGGTTCCTGGGCTCAGGCTTGGTACATCGGTGCGCTGTGTCAGGGACCTTGGCTGGTTGTGAGCAGTCCTTGCAGCTGGGAATTTGGGATTAATTCACAACCAAAATGAGGTGAAATGGCACAAGTGTGAGAGAACAGTCCTTTTCATATATTTGTGTAGAGACGATACTTTATCTGTGCCTAGCTACAAAAGAGTTGCTTTAAAGCCTGGTTATTGCCATGAGCCATGTTGCTGAATCCAAAACAGTTGAAGGAGTTCAGTGTGGCTATGTCTCCAGAAGGGGAAAGTGTGGTGCATGAGTAGGCTCTTCTCTGAGCAGAGAGAAACAGGATTTGGAACACAGTGAGCAGACCAGTTTTGCTGGAAGAAATCACTTTAATAATCTTTAATTTTAATAACAAAGTGGGGATTTGAATTCAAATATGAAAAGGAGCTGAAAAATCCTACAGATGCAGCTTCATTTTATAGTTTAAGATCAAAAACATTTTTTGCCCTTTGTTATATTGGCTTGAATTTGTTATATGGGGTACACAGTCAAATCTGGCTGTCTCTGTTAAGATATTTGGCAAGTGTGAGAACTATGAGTCAGCTATACATTTTGAAATAAAAGATTTATAAAATATGAAATAAAAAGGAAGAGATTTACCACTATATCAGTTTTCACTTAATTTTCATTATAAGGTATTTCTTTTTTCAAAGCACATGTTGTAAGCAAGTGAACCTATTAGTCCAGGCATGTCAGAGATAAGAGAATCAAGCTTATATTTCTCATTTTAAGAGGCACTTGTCTGTGGATTTACGAAAACTCTGAATTAGATAAAGAAATTCAGAGCTGTACAAAGAAAACTTGACCAGGTCATGTAAAACAACAATCTAAAGTGACAATTTGTTATAGAGTAGGTGATTAGGTCATTTCAGTAAAGGAGAGAATATAATTGTCCAGCCATCAAAATGTCTAAGCCTAACATGAAATAACATTCACCCTCATTCTTAACTAAGAGACCAAAACTGAATGCTCCCAAATTCATAACAAGGCAACTAAATGAACTGCCCTAGCCACCCAGCAGCTTCTCCCTTACTGCATATTAGAGAGGATAAATCATTGTGGCAGTCTCTTTGGTCCTTATGAAGGGCTCAGAACATTTTCTGTCTCACAGCCATCAGCACTTACACTCACACTCATTCTTACAAGTCTTGTATCTCAGCCTGTGCCACTGTATACAACAGCAACAGGGACCAATCCGTGTCCCTAGGAGCTTCTGGCACAGGTTAGCTAATGTGCAGTCTGAAACTTACTGGGAGTCTGTCTTGCTACCAGACACATCTGACCCGTACCCTTTGTTAGGTCACCATCTCAGGACCTTCAGATCTCCACCAGGCATGATCATGGTGGAAGACTGCAGAACATCAGCTGCAATTTTTGCACTGGTGTGTTGCTGTGCTTTAACCATGGCATCCATGGCAGTCAGCCACACAAATGCATGCTGAGCCCCATCTCTGCAGGTGTCAGAGCCTGCAGGAAGGAAAGTCATGGCCAAGCGTTATGAAATGGGAGCAGAAGCTGTGGTCAGAGCAGGGAAGAGGTGCCTGTCCTGGCCCAGGGGGCACAGGGGCTCCAGGTAGGCTGATGGTCCCAGCTGCAACCACTACTGGGTGCCATGACTGTGGCTCATGCCTCTGAACTTCCAGGGTTTTTTGTCTCATGCTACCACAATCCTTGTCTGTGCAGTTGTTGCACAGAACCATTGCAGCTGGTTCTGTGCTCCCTGAACATGGGGCCAGGTGATCCACAGCCTCAGCTTGGGGGCCTATAGCCGGCAAGGACAGAGAATGGTGAAGATTCATCTCCACCTCTCTGGCAGAAGAAAATAGCATTGCAGCCATCATGGACGACGTTGCAACATCAGTTCCATCAAGGTCTCTAGTTGTATTGCAGTAGACGTAAAATAAATTCAGGGTTATTTGTTTCCTCACTTAAGAAGTTTTTTCTATTCCTCTTCCCCTCAGCCCTTCCTCTCTCCTTCCTGTAAGCAGGAAATTTCTGCTTATATTCCCATGGGCAGTCATGCAAAATGTATTTAATATTTTCCTCTCACCATCTGTGTGAGTCTAGTTACTCCCTGGAATAACTCAGCCTCACTGCTACAGGTTTGCAGGTTCCCCTCTCCTTTTGCAAAGCCCCTCAGCTGAGGCTCTCAGAGCCCTCAGGGCTACCTGAGATATAGCTGATAAGGAAATAATCTCTTGATGTTGTGGTATTATCTGCTGTGTTTATCACATGAAGCTGCCAGCTTGAGAGGCTTCTGCTGCCCTTTTCCTGTGGCTGAGAGAGCTGTCAAGAACCACAGGTCATCTCTCCTGTGGATTTGGTCCTTGCTCCCTCATCACTGTGAAGGAGATGTGACGGAGTGGTACACCTGTGATACTGCTATGTACCTGTGCTGTTGTCCCTGCCCCTGCACATGGATACAAGTGTGGAGACAGTAGACGCCTGGAGGACAGGCCCTCTTCCCATACACTCACTGTACTTCCTAGCCATCAGCAGTCCCCTTACCAGGGAGCATGGGGTTTTGGGGTCCATCTGGTTGCCAGATAGTTCCCAGCGAGTTTCAGGATGCAGGTTGCCAAAGCACAGCTTCTTCAACAGAGCCAAACATCTGGTGCAGCTTGTTCAGTACCCTCCAGTGTGCCAAGCCACACTGACATGCCTCTTGGCATCCTGTGCCCCTTCGCAATCAGTTTTTTGGTTTCTGAAATTTGCCTTGGCGCCTCTGCTTGCTGTCAGTATGGTCTCAATGGCAGGCCTCCAGGCCACCTTGGACAACCTGACACTGTCGACCTTTCCTGTCTTCTGCTTCCTGTCCTCCAAACCTACTCCCACTGGATGGGAGTCTCTTTGCATCCCCTTGCAGCTCCCTTGTGTGTTTCAACCATCTCCCTGTGTGTTTTTCTGTCTTCTGCTGCTGGAAGGAGGAATTTGGCCCACACAGATAAAAAGGCTATTTGCAGCCCCTGGCAGGGGTGTTTAGATAAGAAGACTGTTAGGGTGTGCGGTGTTCCCCAGTGCCTGGAGTAAGGATGTGGAGTGTGGGAGATAAGGAGCTGGCTGGGATGGTACCACAGCTGTACATGGGGCAGAGCAAGTCAGACCTGTCAGTCTGGTCCCTGTCACCTGCAGAACATAGCTTCTGGAAACAGCAGTGATCATGCCCAGGTGTTATTTCCGGGACCTAGCAGAGTGGCTCCAGCACAGAGGCCACAAGTGTAATAGTGTCTGCATAGTGTGGAAAGTCAGATTGCCACTGCTCCAGCTGGGATGTGGCCCTAATCGTGTTTAGCAGCATAAACATGTATTCCAGCTGTATACGCATTAAGAAACAAAAGACAGGCCCAGGGCACAGGTTCAAGTGTTAGCCTGCGATGTATTTCTATTTATTAACTATTATCAAACTCCTTGATCAGGTTTGGGCCTGTGCCAGCTAGCACACTCCTAGAGCAAGGTTTGGAGAGGGTACATGCTAGTGTACCCTCCCAGTTCAAATGTAACCATTGCTGCTGGGTGGAGACAGCATGGGGGAGGAAGAGATTTAACCTTACGGATGTAGCATGATTCCACTTAGCCTCTGGGCCAGAGAGCAGCCCTTGTTTCTGTTTTATTTATTGGTATGAGCCTAACCAGACAGGATGGACCCCTTCTTTTGAATGTACTCAGCAAAGAATTAGTTTGTAATCTGCTTGCATGACTGAAAGCAATTGTCATTCTCACACAAACAAACAAAAACCTCTTGAGTTGAAAGAACATTATTAGGGCTGCAAAGACAAGCCCTCAGAAATTAGCCATTGCCTGAGTCAAGGATGCTTGTGCAACCTTTATTTGTAGCCTTTATGTGCTTGCCTTATGACAGTCTTCAGTCACTGTCTGCATGCTATTTTTTCCACTGAGCTTCTGCTTCCTTCAGTGCACAGGATGGGCTGAACACAAATAATTACAAGTTCAGTTCTGTCCTCAGCCTAATGTGTGATTCCAGGCTTTAAATGTTGCACAATGTTCAAAGCCTGCTCTGAAGATATGGCTATCAGTTTCCTCATTGTCTTTCCTGTGGGAGACACCAATAGCCTGTGCATGGACTCTACAAACAAGAGCGATTTTTAACTCCTAGTGTCCTGCTGAACATGTAGGGTATAAGCTGCTTGTTTTACAGTTGCCAAAAATCTAATAGCTTGAATATTTTATTTCTAAGAGACTGGGAATTCCATTTTCTAGCCTGCTTAACAGTAACATCAACAGCCAGAACAGATGCCATTTCAATTTCATTGAAGTTATGAGTTTCATCATTTTGGCAAAACAGACCGTAAAATGTTAGGTTTGGCATGTAGAAAATGAAGAATGCATGACTTTTTTGGACCTGTCATCATGCAGGCACACTGTGGCAGAGGCAAGAGCCGAATTCAGTTCCCCCAAGGCACCAGTCATGCTTTTCTGTTCCTCTAGTCCCCTGACTCATTGGCTTCATACTTTCCAACCTCTGCAGCAAATAAAGCAGATGTACTTCAGACTTTATCTGCTTTACTATGCTGTCTTGGTTAATGCCTGGAGCTGGTATCCTCCATTCATTCAGCAGAGCACAGTTGCTATGGAAAAAAAATCACAGCATGAACATGACAGCTCTGTCTGGATCCTAACCTAAACCCAAACCTAAGTCTTCTTTTTTAGACCTGTATGTAGGTAATGAGCTTGCTAGCGAGCCATCATCCCCAGCTATAGGTATTGAGCAACCTGGACTTCTAATCCAATTTCAAACCCAGACTCTTTTGCTCAGACCCAGACATCTCTTACATAATCACAGATATATAGTTTTAATTACAGCAGCCCCTAGGAAGATGTCTGTGGGCTGGGACCTTACTGCTACCTCTGTGGTTTGAAAGCAGAACTGAAGTAGGTGGAGCTGATGCAGAGAGCTCCTGCACTGGGGTTAAATTAGTGGCTGTTAGCAAAACCAGGTAACAACCCCTGGCGGGATGAGTAGCCAGGAAGGATGAGGAGAAACACAGTCCAATGAGGCACTCATAGCGGTTATGAAAAGCAGGGAAGTGGCTGGGCTCTTTCTGGCCTTTGAGAGTGTCTAGTGAGCCCTGAACATGCTCCCCCCAAACACTCCTCCTGCTATGTCCCCTCCACACTGGAATTCTCAAAGCTGCTGCTTCTCTGCAGCAGACAATGTCACAGCTAGTCCAGCTGCTCATGGGAACACACCTGGGCAGACCTAGAGCCTTTTGAAAATACTGTCCTCTGAACATGAAGAGCAAGCATGGGGAGGTTCAGGGACTCACTTTCCTCTATAGTGCTTGGTAAACATTTTTCAGTAGTTCTAAAAATAAAAAGTTTTAGACAGCTACCTAAGCAATCTAGACTCAACAAATACCTTTATTATATGAAAATAAAGAAATCTGCCTGCATGTGGTTTGCTTTTAGCTACCATTATCTGTTTAATAGTCACAGAGCTAAGCAAGAAAAGCATAATAAAATAAGCAGATTTATGTTAGATTTCTTGCGCAATACAGGCAGGCATTCTGTTTTCTCTAGTGACCTTAGAAGTTCCCATGCTTTAGTAACTGATGGTTTGAATATGTATTCAATGAGGGGGGAGAAGGACATTGTTGAAAATAAGTTTTCTGAGTTATAGTTTGCCACATAAATATGGAAAATGGTGCTTCAGATTTAAGCCATTTAGTAAGTACAGGCTGACTGACTAGACTAGCTCTGCCTCAGGTACTAGATGTGCCTGCAACTAGATGTTGCAGGTCAAATCAGACTCCCCAAGGTCAGCTACCGCTCTTGAGCACTGCCTGTCTAACTCCAGCTTTGCTTGGTGGCAAGCACTCACCACTGGAATTTGTTTCTAAGCATTACAGAGCTCTTGGACTGCCTGTCTTAAAGAAACTGTGGCCAGACAAAGGCAATCTCTTTTCACATAGAGCAGAATCCCAAGCCTTGTGAACTTAGCTCTCTCTGTTTGGCGTTACTGATCCGTTAGTCTAAATATGGTACATGGCAGTTTGATGGAAATCATTTCCAGTAAGAGAGGATGTTTCCTCAGCAATTTTCAAGCTGGCTCTGACTCAGGCATTCTCATGGGAGCCCATTTAACTGGTCATTAGGGAGACAGCAAAAAGGCATTGAGGAATTTCGTAACAAAGATATGCATCCTGTATGAAAGACCTCCTGAGAATCCTCCTGGCCATTGGCTCTGTGCATGCTTGAGAGATTTTATTAATGCTGCTGAAAAAGTATTGCTGAAACTAATCTATTATTTGTGCATAATTTTAAAGATGCTGTATTGTACTTGTTCCAGCAATGTGATGAACCACTGTGCTTGTAAAATGCTGTGCTCAAACAAACCATAATTAAATGTTTAAAGTCGATTAACACCCTATATTGCAACACAGTAATCGATGGTGGAAGGGTTGCAGTTACCAAATGAATAACGGGAAGAAACATCCAGAATTTGCTAAGCAAAATCTTCTTATAAGCTATGACCAAAGAAAATATGTCAAGCAAAGAGGCTGTGTAATGAATAGAGATTGCAAATTGCCCTTACAAAAGCCATAAGAAGCAAGATAAGTATTCCTTCATAACACATACTCTCTTATTTACACCTTTTTGTGCATACATGTTTCAAGGCAAATCTTTTCCCAATTAGCAGTGCTGGAAATTAATAAGGCTTTAATCCTCTAAACACCCTGAATATGCAGATTTCTTTAGGTGTCATGGCTGAACCCACTGATTTTGCTAGGATTACTAACACAATTAAAACCAAGTCATGTCCTAAGAGTTGCATTGGACTGAATCAAGTAGCTGGCAGAAGGGTGGGTGCGAGAGAGGGTCAGAGTTTTGGTTTCCAATTCAAGTCATCCACTCTGTGGCTGCTCCTGACCCCAAAACACCCCAGTGTGGGTGCCACAGGCCAAGTGACAGTCCTCCTGCCAAGGCACTTCTGGGGGTTTGGGATAACCCAAAGTTAGTTGTCCTCTACAAGTCACAGACAATCTGGAGAGAAGAGAGTCTGATGGATGAGCAACACATAAGGGGATCTTCTTATCCAGACCCTGACATTCATGCAGAGAAAATGTAGAAAGCCTTCTTTATTGACCCCTCTTTGTAAGGATCAGCCTTTAGGCAGGCGTTTTCATTTGGAGACATGTTGATTCTTATCATTAATAGTAAGACTGTTGAATGTTTACTGACAAGTCAGACTGAATCACAACCATTTTCTGCCTGAATAAACAAGAGCTATCATGAGTGAAATCATGTTGCCTAAGTGTTAGAATAAATACCTATGAGATTGCAAATTTGGTGACTGGGCATGTTGGCCTGGTGCTACATGCAGAAGTAATGGCACTGAGGGGAAAGGACTCGAAAAGGAGCAGAAAAGCACAGGGAGAAAACACACACAGAAGAGAGGGAGAAGGAAGTTTAGGTAGATGTACAGTAAATTTTGTAAAAAACGTTGCAGTGTTCAGGTGCTCTGCACTGACAAGTGGGACATACCATAGGTGAACAGCTCCTTAGTCTTACTAGTCAAGGATCTGACAGAGGGAAGCATTGATGACACTTTCCTCTGCCCTCCAAATATCCTTTCCCTGGATAGCATAGCAGGATGTTCCCTATGGGTCCTTAATACCTCATCTCTCTGATGATGCTATCTGTAGTTAGTGCTATTTTAAATCTGCATGCTCTTGTTATTCACCTGAACCTTTCTGATGTCCTACTCCTTCATGCTAAGCTCTTGACTTCAATAACTTTTTATAGCCAGGTCATTCTTACCCTAACAACATCCATGAAAAAAGATTTTTTTAAGCTGATCTAACTGGCTAAGCCCCGATTTTAAGCTACAAAGTCCAGTTAAACCTTACCAATGGATAAGATTTTTAGACAATCTTATCCAGTGTGCATTAGCCAAGGCATCCCTATAAGCTGAATTAAATATGTAAAGATTTAGCAAAATATGCTTGCAGGTACTTGTTTTGAAAAGAAATTCCTGCACTGAGAGGCATCAATTACGCATAATTATTGACCCTGCAGTGTTAATACTGATGGTAGGAAGTTTTTAAATGTACATTACTAAACCAGTAGAGTGTTTATAGCTATAGGGACAGCAGTGGTTTAGCAATTAAATGCGTATTTATGAACTCTTCTAAATAGATATTATTAATCCAAAAAAAATCAGTTTTAAGATAATTAAAAAGCCCATGTTTCAGGTTCAGGATTCTAAATTGTCTACAAGCTGTTATAATATTTAATTTAAAACTATATAAATAGCCCACACGTAACAGCTTCTTTTAGTGACTGTTCCAAGGACCTTAAGTGAATGTAAAGTATTTCCACTGACTTCAGTCAGCTTTCAAAAGACACTTAATCTGATGCCAGCATTACCTGCTCACTATTAACTGCTCTGGCATGCTCGTGCTACTCTTCTGGCCCTTGCAGAGGAAGGAGGGGAATGAGGAGTGTGATGCCAAGAAAGATTGTGTACTCTATTTAACAGTGTTATCCTGATGGCACTCAGCTCATTTCTCATCTGATTTTTGCTGTTGGTCACTGATGACGTGTTGTGTGAATGATGGAGAAAAGCTAGTTCTTTTCAAGTATTCAGTTGGAGCTGGTACTATGTGGAAATGGAATCTGGTCTGTGCAGTACATTCTCTAGGTCCCAGAGGGAGAGGTTGGTGGCCCTGTTCTGCTGCAGGACAAAGTCTGGGGGAGGCCTGCAGAACACAACACTTGATGAGATCTAGGTCCAAAGGGTGGGTTGGACCATAGGGAAACAAAGATTCAGAGGAGATAGGCTGGGTCATGTTGGCAGGTAGGAAGAGTCTGTGGAACCAAGGTGAAGGGAAAGATACTTAACCCATTCAGGTATTGTGCAATGCTAGTGTCACACTCAAATCTTTGTCCTAAACCTGATGATCCGCCAAAACCTTGAAAGCAAACACAACAGCGGAGTCCCCCACACCAATGGGCATTTCATCTGCAACTGTAGGAGTAACATGATGATCTTAATGTCCTTTCCAGCCCTAACCATTCTATGATTCTATGATTTCCCAAATCATCCTTGCAGAAGGGGAATATTGTGCAGTCTGCTATAATAACTGGTCACCAAGGGCAGAGTTAAAATACTGGATTTTAGAGATGTGTTTAGACTGAGAGAGAAAGTGACAGGTTAGAATTCAGGTTCATCTACAAAAATATCACCACTTACAAGTTCCTTTCCTTTCCTTATCCCTCAGCTCTCATGTTTGTACTGCCACAGCTATTTAAACGTTAGGCAGTCAGGAGAAGTTGAACATACGTGCAGAGAAATCAGGGGATGCTGATCACCTGAGCTGTAAATGTAACTAGTTTGAACTAAAATAAAAGCAGCTGTTCTGTTTAGGTTCAGGATTTAAGTAAACACTAGTGTTTTAATAACCTCTCTTCCTTCCCTTTCCCCTTCACTCCCTTACCTCCTGCCTTTGAGTTTCCATGTGGTAATGCAGCCCGATGAATACTAGCAAGTCTGATTTTCAACCAGGTAAGTTCAACTGAAAGTTGGAAGGGTACTACTTACCCCAGTCACTAGCCCTTTGTGGGACTTGCCTGACCACCTCCAATTAATTCTCTCATTTTCTGCTGATATGCAAAAAGACAGCCTGAATGAAAATCCAATGATTTATTTACTTCTGAATCAATGGTGGGACCTGACTTCTGCTGAGCTTCTGACACCTCTGGTAGGGTCTGTGCAGCTTTTGGTCCTGAGCCTCAGCTCAGCTGGCTCCAGTGCTGAAGAAGCATGCTTAGTGCCCAGGATGGAGGGAAGGAGGGGAGAAAAGCCTTGTAATAGTTGTGATCTTTGACTCCAAGCTGAGGAATTTTGGCTATCTCTGGAAGAGGGGAAGTTTGAATAAATTTTCCAAGTTGTTGTAGAGATTATTACTCCCTCTGGGTCTTCTCTGGGGAAGGTGATGATGGGAGAGCCCGGGAAAAGAAGCTGCTTAAGTCTGATAAAGTGAAGGCTTGTGCTCAAAGTTGGGCCAGACTGACAAAACCATCCCACAAGAAAAGTGTGCAGTGGAGGGACCCATCAGTGGGTTTTTTTTCCTGGATCTGCATCTGTGGACTTTAAATATGGCTGCAGATATTGCCAGGGTACAGAAGAAGTGAGATAAAGGTTTCTGGGGTTTCTGCCAGCTTTTTGCCCTGTTGAGGGACTTCCTGATGACAGTGTCACTCTGAAGAGCCAGAGAAAGGGGCAAAGCTTAATGTCTTGCTCCAACTCTGGCACCTTTTGCAAGATGCTCTCAATGATATTGGATTGGAAAAGCGCTATATCCCTATAAATCGTTGTGCAAAGCTTCTCCACAGAACGTGGAAAATCGCCCCTGTCATCTCACTGAGGACCAAAAATATATATTTGGTATATATTTGGTACAGCTGATACTTTAAAATGCCCCAAATACCAGCTTCTGTTGCTCATGTGAGAAAAACGAGCAGCGCAGCTGCAAAGTGGTCTCTCTGAATTTCCCCTCAATTCCGGGAGGGGGAAGCATGAGAGAAGGGATGCCAGGCGCCTGCTCCCCATTGCTGGCGGGGGGACCGCCTGGGAAAGCCGTAGGGCTGAGGAGCAGGCTGCCGTCTGCAAGACGTGTGTGCAGACCTCTGCGTGCAGCGTCTTCGGGGCGAGCCACGGGAGCAGGGCTCACTGGGTGGCCACTGCTTCTGCAGCCTATCCCTGCTCCCCCTGCTCCGGCCCTGGATGGGTTCTGCATGGAGAGCCCAGATGGAGGAATTTCTTTCTTTACACAGTGGGTGTTAATCAACATTTTGGGAAATGCGATTACAGGTTCGCAAGCTGTGGAAACCTCTGGGTTTCCCACACTTGGTCAGTATGGTCATCGTCCATGGCTCAGCTCTTTCATTAGCTGCCAAGGACACTTAGCCTCTCACATTGTCTGCATAAGACTGGGAATGTTTTCTGAATGACTAAGGTGCCAGCCCCGGAGGCATACGTGTAGGTTTTGCAACAGCCAGCACTAGGATTTTCCTAAGAGAATTAGGAATGCAGTTTTTTTGGAAGCTGAACTCTATTAGTTGGTTTAGGTTTTTATTTTGTTTTCCAAAAATCCCTGCCATTTTGTTACTAGCTTTCCAGCTGAGCATGTTAGACTCCTGGCACTGCTGCTGTACTCTGCTGCATTACTCAGCTTTTGTGCTGCCAGACTGAAATGTCAATGCAAGTAACTGTCAGTCTCCCAGGAGGTGAAATGTAGAGCACCATTCCCCTTCCTTAGGTAAGTGGTTTCAGGATGCAGCTCAGTCAGTTACGAGAAAGGTTATAGGATATGCTGCCTGAGGTAGTGTGTGGCTGGGCTGGCCAATACACAATGCCCTTCCCAGTCCTGGCTTCCCAAGAATACCATGAATGATGTGGAAAAATAAGCTTTCCCATTATGCGCACTTTCCTGAGTTGCTCTGCTAAATTCTATTCCCCTTGCCATTTTTCTGCATTCCTACATGGCTATGTCCTGAGTGCTATGTCCACTGAAAACCTTTGTTATTAGAAGCTATAATTCCTCTACCAGCTCTCAGAGGTCACCATTCATAGGACATTTATATCCTGACCTTAAGGCCTTGCCTATGCAGAAAGGCTGTACTGCTCTAGCCTTACTTACATAATTTGAGTAAACCAATCTCTGCCTTTTCCCCACTCCTCCTTGGTGCAGATGTAATCATACAGTTATAAAGATGTTTATACAAATTTGGGTTATTCTTACAGAGAAAGCAGAGTGTGTTTTACCACAGCAAGGCAGTTTTATTTCAGTATAACTGCAACCCAACCAAGCCTTATGCTGATCTAATTAGGGCTAATTTTGTAAGGAAGTGGATCCCAGAAAGAACATGCTGAAATGTAGGTATAGGGGGGCAGATGCATACACAGGGCTACTGTCTATGTCTTAACATATGCTCTGATGCAGAACTCCCACCTGTGGTGGCTCAGACCTTGCACTGTACAAGAAGCAGCTTGTAACACTGACTAAAATAATTGTATGCACACAAAAACTGTGTTTAGACAAGGTGTATAGAGAAACACAACTTATATCTATCATTTCTTACCCTTCAGAGGCTATACTGACCTGTTGTAAGTCAATCCTGACAACAGCCAGAAGCATAAGGTCCATGAGATGACATGTAAGGTTTGGTCTAAGAGATGAAATACCAAAATTATTCACTGTTCAAACAGGCAGCTCAAGAGAACATGTGCTTATGAATTAATGCTTCATGATCTGAAGTACTTGTAGTTTTTCAATTCATTTTGAAGGGTTTGGGAGAAAATGGCCCCTGTGTCTGGAAAGACACCTCACACTGACCTCACCCAAGGAATCTGGATGCCTTCTTCCTGTTTTAAAGGAGCAAATAAGGATGCATCTAAATGAAATGGCCAGCAAAACTTCAAGCCAAGTCAGTTACAACATATTTGCAACCACAAGCCAATTAGGCCTTCCCTGGGGGCTTAATACAGTGTGCTAGATAATACCAGTATCTGCAAGTCTGCAGTGCTTTCTAGTCCATGCAAAAACCCCAAAAACAATTGACTGAAAACCAGGTAAATAACAAACATGTTATGTAATAGATTTTTGAACATATAATATTCATGCCAGGGCACCTCAATTCCCCGGGTGAGATGAGACTTTATTCAAGCCCTGCTGACAGTAAAGCACTTCTTAAAGGAATGGTGATGTTTGGCAGAGCTTCAGCACTCAGAAACTCCTTGGCTGTCTGCAGCTGTACCCTGTCTTACTGACTCACATGCTGATCCTGGAGTCTGAACCAGCTGCCCCTACAAGTTCAAGCAGCCATAGGCTTGCTCTGACAGCTTATTTATCAGCTGGGAAAGTCCCATATGGCCCATGACATACAGGCTGACAAACCCTAACATCGTCAGGGTGCATTTTGTTTAGTCTTCACTTTCTTGGTCATGATGTGGTCCTACATGGGGAAAATGGGCTGACCAGATTTGTCTTTAGCCAAACATCATAGCTGGCTGCTAATGACAGGTCTGAGGCCTTAAAGTTCTACTTTGGTGGTACAAAGGGATTCCAGTGGAGACTGACAATCTATCCAATAGTAGTAACTTTTAGAAAATTTGTAGATTTTCTAACAGCAGTAGCAAAACTGAGGCTGTGGTAATAGCCATAACCTCTTCCCCATTGTCCTTAAATATGGTGTGACCATGCAGCCAGGAAGCACACTTTCTCTCGTGTTGTACATCCTCAGTTCTTCATGCTCTGCAGGAAAGCTGATCAATGCAATTTTTAGGCATGATAAACTGAAGTTACTATCCATTTTCCTGCTACAATCTAGCCAAGGATAAGAATTTGCTCTCTCTTCCCACATGTCTTCTCAGTCTGTGGATAACACCCTATTTTTAGTGAAGTCAATGGACACAGACTTCTGCCATTTCCCTCAGCAGAACCCAAAATTCACCAACATGTATGGAAGTGCTCATATTTTTATAGTTCCAGGCACACCCTCCCTACATCAGTTAACCTTCACTACTGTAAAAGTACTCTGCAAAAACAACCCCCCAGATAGCCTGTACTGTTATAGAGCCTGCACAGGCAGCAGTGCTGAGAAACAGGGGAAAGGGAGTGGGCCTGGGAGAGCTTGGGATCAAAGGGACCCTGGGGTGAGAGGAAGGGTTGTGCTACACACTTTCATTTGGTTTACCTGCATAAGTGTACAACCTGCTCTGTTTCTACATAACAGGATTTTGCTTTTTGCAGCTAACCTCAGGTTATACAAATGATTTCTTACATGGTGCACTGAGCAACACCTAATCATTTCCCCTCACACAGGGGGAAGTTAATGATTGCTTAATGTGTCTGAAGCAGTGATGTCCCATGTTTGGCTTACAGGTCTCTAAAGCTATCCAGGAAGTTTAACTTTGCAGTATTCAACAGCTGAGCTTTCCATTTAATTAATTTTGGCGTTCTTTTTGTATTCCCTTCTCTTTTAATTTCCAAGAGTCCTTTGGAAAATAAACAGAATCTGATTTTGCAGATTAAAAAACCCCCACATTCATTATTTCACATCAAACATCTTCTGATGGATGAATGAGGAGGGAAAACATCTTTGGGCTTCTGATAAAGAGAGATCCCATGTTTTCTACCCTATGGAGAAGAATCTTGCCCTATGGAATTGCATGTTTCTGCACAAAAAACCCCACTCAGAGCAGCAGCTCACTTCTTCCTGAGTGGCAGAAAGGGCCCAGCAGCCTTCTGTTGTACTCTGTCAGGAGAAAAGAATGGAGAGAAACTGATGTTGAAGTAACAGCAGTGGTGACCTTGTGATTTCCCACACAGACCTCCCCAGGTGGACCATAGAGCTGTTGTTGGTATCAGTCTGTCCTAAGTCATCACTCTCGGTCACAAGATATACCAAGCACTTCTACTGGCTTACTTCTATTACAGTGTAGACATATTATCTTTTTCTTTTGTGTAAACATGTGTAAACAGGTAACTGATCTCTGCAGAACTAGGTTCCAGGTACCTAAAATCTAAGGTAGTCATGCTGAGGGATGAAAAAGTCTTAATCAAGCTTCTGGTTTCTATGCTGTTTGTTTTGGGTTTTTTTTTTTCAGAAGCTTGGAGCTACCTTGTCATTCCAGCTGGACTTGTTTCCAGCCAGGGGCAGCTGTCGGCCCAGGTAAGGTAAGATTGTTGGGGATGCTTTGACTTTTCTGTGAGTAAGTCCATTAGTCAAACAAATGTTATTGGTGGCATTTGTTACTCTCATTTTGAAATTTCACATTGAGTTTCAAAGATAACATAATACAGAAAAATGCTTTTAATGATCAATCTACAAAGGAGGGGGAACTGCTGTTCAGGAGATCAGAGTGGATAATGTAAATGCTCTCAGTGCCTGGGGATGTAGACAAATTAGGAAGAGTCCAGAGGAGAGCTACAAGAACAATAAGAAATTTGAAAACCATGGTCTGTTAGGAAAGATTAAAGGAAGTAGGGGGCTTACTCAAGGACAAAGGTTGGTGAAGGATATATAAAGTCTTTGAATATTTAAAGACTCTTACAGGATGGCAATCAATTTTCTTCAGCTCCACCAAGGGAAGTACAAAAAGAAATCTACTCTATTTGTGCAAATATAATACACCTCACTTACTAGCAAAAATCTCTTGTTGTTTGTACCTCTTTCTAAAAGTGCATGCTAGTGAAATAGTAGAGCAGATTACCTAGGAAATAGTGGAACTTCTACACAAAATATTTTCAAGACTCAGCTAGACAATCTTCTGCCAGAGATGCCTGGTTACACTTAATCTTTCCTCAGTGCAGGGGCTTGTACTAGATGAATTTAAACTGCACAAATATTGATGAGAAACATCTCTCCATCATGTCTTAGTAACCTGTTCTGTACAGTGTGGCCCCAGAACCCAACATAGCTGAAAATAGACCATTGTTTCTGGACAAGTGGACCAAAAACTGGTCTGATGAAGGTTTTAGGGAATTAGCAGTCTGCATTAATGCCTTTCTGTGACTCAGGCAGCCACAGAGACCCTAGCTAACTAAGTTACTGGGCAGGGCATAGTCTTCAAACAGGTCCAAGGACATCTTGGGTGCTCTGTCCTCAGTACTTTCCCTGTTCTGTGGAAACTAGGTGATTTTTTCCTCCTCACTAACAGCCACGTGAGCCTCTTTCTCTCCAGACTTGCTATACTGTGTCAGGCTGTCTGGTTTGGATCTTTATGCACCATCAAAACAACACTTACACCCTCCTTGTTGAATCGGGTAAACTGGAGAGAGCCTAAGGAAAGGATGATATGCGTAAGTAGTGATTTAGCAAACAAGAGGCAAAATGGAAAGACATGGTTTGTTCAAAAGGGGAGAAATAACAAGTTCCCAGTATAAAAGCTGTCCACAGGAAGCATGTCATGAGACCATTCTCCATGTCTGCTAGGAGGTGAGACAGGTGAAAAGCGATCTGTCCTTTTCTCAACCTGGGCAGCTTTTCTGTGCATGCTGCCCCTGCCCTGCTCCTTCATTAGTCCTCACTGCAGAAAGAAGTCTCTCTTTCTCTGAGCCTGCTAGACACCCTGTTGTCATGTGTGTCTCCAGTGCTGGCTGCCCTTGGCCCAGAAAGGGGGATGAAGAAGCCATCCCCCATGAACATCAAACCATGTTAACAAGAGCCTGTGTGAGCTGCCAGAGGACATGATATGAGGGAAGCTTACTCCACTTTGTTGGCAATGAAACATCTTTTCTCTGAATAAAAATATCCTTGAGAAAGACAGTCTAATTTATAGTTAATAGCTGAAGGTTTTGTGAGAACTTAGCAAGGGCAGAAAGCTCTGGAGTCTTATGGTCTGGGATATAATAGAGGAGGATGGTTTCCATGAATACTTAGGGGTATTATTTTGTCTTGCACATGTTTTTTTTCTGAGCCTGGTCTCTTCCTACAATGTGCAGAATGTGCTGTACAGAAGCAAGGCAAGACAAAGCTAACCATGTAGGTCATGACTCTGAGCATTTGGGAAGCTGCTTTCCAAATATGAAAGTTAAGGTAACTATCTGGTGTTGATAAAGCCATTTTGCTTACTTAAGGCCACCGCTGTTCCTTGGGTGCCCCTTGTTAATGTAAATAAGCTTCATCTTGGTTTGTGGCAAACCTCAAATATTTGACTTCAGTCTCAGCACAGTCGAGCAGACAGTATACAGAGTTATTAATCTGTTCCTTTGCATGGCTTCAACACTGTAACTTATCATATTAAATAGCTCTTGACAATGAAACCCCAAACTTTTCCAAAGAAAACAATTACAGAGGGTTAAAAGATAATCCTTTTACCTAGTCTGAATTTGCTGTTCTAAACATCCAGAGTTGTGGTCAATGTCTCAGTGTCTGGCTGGTGGCCAGTGACGAGTGGTGTCCCTCAGGGTTCAGTGTTGGTACAGGTCTTGTTCAACATCTTTGTCACTGACATGGACAGTGGGATTGAGTGCGCCCTCAGCAAGTTTGCCGATGACACCAAGCTGTGTGGTTCAGTGGATACGCTGGAGGGAAGGAATGCCATCCAGAGGGACTTTGACATGCTTGTGAGGTGTGCTGATGCCAACCTCATGAAGTTTAACCATGGCAAGTACAAGGTCCTGCACCTGAGTGGGAGCAATCCCAGGCACAGCTACAGGTTGGGCAGAGAAGAGATTCAGAGCAGCCCTGCAGAGAAGGACTTGGGGGTGGTGGTCAATGAGAAAATGCACATGAGCCAACTGCAGTGTGCACTTGCAGCCCAGAAAGCAACCGTATCCTGGACTGCATCAAAAGGAGCATGACCAGCAGGTCGAAGGAGGTGATGCTGCCCCTCTACTCTGCTCTCATGAGACCCCACCTGGAGCATTGTGTGCAGTTCTGGTGTCCTCAACATAAAAAGGACATGGAGGTGTTGGAACAAGTCCAGAGGAGGGCCACAAATATGATCAGGGGACTGTAGCATCTCCCATACGAAGACAGGCTGGGAAAGTTGGGGCTGTTCGGCCTGGAGAAGAGAAGGCTGCGTGGAGACCTCCTAGCAGCCTTTCAGTATCTGAAGGGGGCCTATAGGGATGCTGGGGAGGGGCTCTTCCTTAGGGACTGTAGTGACAGGGCAAGAGTTAACGGGTTCAAACTTAAACAGGGGAGGTTTAGTTTGGACATAAGGAAGAAATTCTTTCCTGTTAGGGTGGTGAGGCACTGGAATGGGTTGCCCAGGGATGTTGTGAGTGCTCCATTCCTGTCAGTGTTCAAGGCCAGATTGGATGAAGCCTTGTGTGGCATGTTTTAGTCTGAGGTGTCCCTGCTTATGGCAGGGGGGTTGGAACTGGATGATCTTAAGGTCCTTTCAAACCGTAACTATTCTATGATTCTGTGATTCTTCCACTCCAAGAAAAACGTTAACACTTTCTCTCCATTGCATCAGTTTTATTAGTTTCAATGATAATGGGGGAGTTGGAGGGGTACAACCCCACTAACACCAAGTGTGTGCCTTTTCCCAGGATAGGGGAGAGAAAAGTGGATGTGGGATGGGTGAAGGTGTTGGGGCACCCTGCTGTGTGGATATGCAGCTTGAGTCCAGATCTCTGCAAACCCCTGCACAGGCTCCTGAAGTGAGTGTGTGTGTTTTGACCAGTACCATCTGACTTTTGGGAGTACAGGGAACAGTTGGAGTATGTGGAGAACTACACCTTTGGAAAGCTCTCACCAGAGCCAGATGGATCCCAGATTCCTTGGCTCTGAACACTTTGGATTGTGCAAAGCGGGTGGCTACATTGATGGAAAAGTACTAAATGGCTCAGCACAGGGGGTTCTTTGTCTCCTTCGCTCATAGCTATTAACATGAAGAAAGCAGAAGTTGCAGCACAGTTTTACCCTTGTCACTCCAGCTTTGGAGCACTGTTTGAGTAACTATGGCTCAATGTGCCTGCTTCAAAGCACCGTGACTGCCTAAGAGGCCAGTGATTCACAGATGACTATGTTTGAATAGGAAAGTAGTCTATAAAAATGCTTAGTGCATGTGGCAGCCACATCTGTGCTCCAAGAGACATAGAATCATAGAATAGTTAGGGTTGGAAAGGACCTTAAGATCATCTAGTTCCAACCCCCCTGCCATAAGCAGGGACACCTCACACTAAACCACGCCACACAAGGCTTCATCCAACCTGGCCTTGAACACTGACAGGAATGGAGCACTCACAACTTCCCTGGGCAACCCATTCCAGCATCTCACCACCCTAACAGGAAAGAACCTCTCCCTTATATCCAATCTAAACCTCTCCTGTTTAAGTTTGAACCCGTTAACTCTTGTCCTGTCACTACAGTCCCTAATGAAGAGTCCCTCCCCAGCATCCCTATAAGCCCCCTTCAGGTACTGGAAGGCTGCTAGGAGGTCTCCACACAGCCTTCTCTTCTCCAGGCCGAACAGCCCCAACTTTCCCAGCCTGTCTTCGTATGGGAGATGCTACAGTCCCCTGATCATCTTTGTGGCCCTCCTCTGGACTTGTTCCAACAGCTCCATGTCCTTTTTATGTTGAGGACACCAGAACTGCACACAATGCTCCAGGTGGGGTCTCANGTACTGGAAGGCTGCTAGGAGGTCTCCACACAGCCTTCTCTTCTCCAGGCCGAACAGCCCCAACTTTCCCAGCCTGTCTTCGTATGGGAGATG
>NDXB01013399.1:0-18214 GCA_002631895.1 Agapornis roseicollis
TGGGGGGATTTCATGAGGGAGAGGTGAAAAAGCATTTTGTGGCTGCACAGGGGCAGGCGAGGCTTTATCTTCAGGGAGAGGAGCCGAGCACTGCCAACTCCTCTGCTTGCTGAGCCAGAGCCAGGCTGCAGGGGCTGAAGCAGCCTGTGGAGTTAGCAAACCCCTTTATTTTACATTTGATATCTCGCGCAGATCAATATGGATTCCTTGAGCAATTCGGGGGCTTGCAGTCTCCTGATTAGCTGTCCCTTTATCCAGTTAGATTTTCCTTATCTAGAGTAATTGTTGTTCCAGAGTACATCTACGGCTGCCACACGACCTTAGCGGCAAGGGTACGCGGAGAGCTGCTCCCCGAGAAATACAGCTCCCCACCAGCCCCTCCGCTTATCTCCCTATAAATTGTTGCTGAAGGCTTTTCTTGCCTTCCCAAGGTGAGACGGGGCAATACAGGAGGCAAACGTATAAATCAGAGCAGCTCAAAGGCCCAGCAGTGGCTGCAGGGAGGAGGAGGGATGTTTACTGTGGATGCTTGGGTACCAGAGTGGCCTGCTGCCTCTTTGCTGGGAGTGTCCATCAACCAGGGTGGTTCCATGCTCTAGTCCCATCCCTGGTGTCTTCAATGAGCTTGCGTGAGGTGCTCCAGCCCGAGATTAATCCCGTTGGAGCTAAACGGGTGGTTAAAATAATCCCCCCCTCCAGATGCGACAGTGATGAACGAGGAGGTGAAGGGGAAGTGGGGAGGTTGCTCCTTTCTTAAGATGCCTTTTCCTTGTGGAGCTGCCTGGGATGTTCACTTTCCAGAGCAGGAATCCGGCACTTTGATTGCTGGGATTTCATCTCTCCCTCCCTCCCTTCTGCCGGGATCGCTCGCTTCCCCTAATCAGTTCATGGAGACAAACACGGGGCTGACAATAAAGCAGAGATTTGCTGGGTCAGGCTTAGCACCAGCCCCTCCAGTGCTGCCTAATGCTGGCACAGCCTGTACCTGGAAAACAAACAGCTCTATTAAATTCAATGCACGCGTGAAGTGCTCTGGAGAGGCTGTCTCCATGGAGCACCTGCCTGCTCCTCCTTTTGCTCTTTACTGGAAAAATCGGAGCCACAGGGTTTTTCCTGTGCGATGCCCAGCTCCAGCTTGGTGTCCTCTGCAGAAACAGCTTGAGGATGCAGCTTTGACCCCAGTGCATGACAAGAGGCCAGGGACAGGATGAGCTGGGCTCGTGACAGCCGTTGGGAGATAGGTGGGAGACTGGGTGTTTTGTCCTGGCATTTAGCAAACTGGCTCCCCACTGGCACCGGGAGGGACTGGTGCTGCCGAGCAGCGGCAAATAGCTCTGATAAAGGTGATGTGGAGGCAAAAATGGTTAAACCCACCAAATGCTTTCACGTTTCCGAGCTAGACCTGACTGCCTTGCGCTCCTGACACTGCCCCGGTGCCGGGCAAGGACGCTCCCTCCGCATGAGGTGGTTTGGGACTCGCCTTCCTCCGCTTGGCCGGGGCCGGGGATGCCGCAGCATCCTCTCCGCGGGCCGGGCAGCACCCGCGGCCGGCGGCACTGCTGCTGCGAGCCGGGAGGGGGAGCTCAGCCCCCGCCTTCGCCCCGCTCCGCATCCTCATCCCCATCCTCACCCTCGCCCCTGCCCCAGCTCTCCGGCTCTCCTCCTGTCACCCCGGCTGCTCCGGGAGGCTCTGCTGCGGGCACCCGTGTGCACCCCTGCGAAAGGACCAGATTAGGGGGTGAAGGAGCCTTTTGGGGGTCTCACCCCGGGGGTAAAGGGAGTCGCTGTCTCGCAGGGAGCCCAATCCCCCTCATCCCTCCTGGCCAGCCCCCGATGCGTGGCAGGAAATCGGGGAGCTTTTCCCTGGGCCCAGTTTTCTGCACCAAAAGGACAAATTTCGTCCTGTGCCTGCGATGATTTTATTATGCAGCGCTGATGAAAATACACTTGAATATCTAAAAAAGGCCTATGGTAAAGTTACTTAATGGAAGAAATCACTTTAAATTAAGCAATTACCCCCTTGATTTTTTCCTTTAGAACACCAATTGGCTAAAGATGCTCCAGTGGCTTCCTCCTGCCTGCTGTGAGGGCACAGCGAGTGGTGCTGGCCATGGGGCAGGCAGGGCATCACCTCTGCCAGCACCGGAGGTCCTGCTCCAGGTCAGGGCTGGGTTTGCCCTGTGAGGATGGGTGGAAAGTGCCTCCTATGGGTACCTCTGTTCTTGTTCTGGGAGCCTGCAGTGCATATGGGGGTGACAGGGATTCGCTGTATTTGGGAATGGGACAGGACAGAGGTGAATAAATGCCCAGTGAGCAAAGCAAGAGCTTCAGCACCTCTAGCAAAGGTATCCAGGTAAACCAGGGGGGATGCTGTGGCTGTGCTGCAGCCCCCCAGGGAAGGGTGAAGCAGGAGAGTGATGGTTTAAGTAAGCAGGTGAGACATGTGTCAAACTCAGTTTCCCATATCAGCCCCCAGCCGAAGGCTGGGCAGGATTTACAGGGAAGGTGCCAGAGCTCATTCACTTGGTTTCCTAAGAGACAGCAAGTCGCTCTTTCCTCTGCCACAGCACTGGCAGGGGACTTGCTGGTGGCAGCAGTCGCTCAGCATTGAGTGGAGCTCACGACGCTGTGCCCCCGTCCTGCACAGCACCGCTCCAGGCAGAGATGGGTGCAGGATGTGGTGTCCTCTGATGGTCACGGTCTTTGCTGACAGCTCGTGCCAAACTGGGGGCCAGTGGGGCCTCTTCCTGTCATGGTGCAGGCAGCTGCTGAAGCGAGGAAGGGAGGGAGGTGATAAATAAGCAAGTTAAATACATAGCGGAGCTCTTCAAGGGGCAAAGCAGCACTGCAAACTAAGCAAAGATTATCCTGTGGTCCTGGGAAATGGGCTTCATAAATAGGAGCGGGCCAGCACATCCCTGGGGAGGGAACAGCCCTGCAGAGGATGCGTCCCAGGCAGGAATGTTTCCACCCAGGCTGGATGTGAAGCCCCTGTGGGATCTCAGCCAGCCCCAGCAACAGCAAATGGGGAGCACTTGGTCTCACCCGTACCTTCTTGTCCTCCGGCAGAGATTCATGGCACTGGTGCTGCAGGGCTGAGCCTCAGTCATGGGTTTACACCAGATACAGCGTGAGGAAGGTGTGAAGGAGTGCTAATGCATACGGATTGCCTTTCTGGTCTCATCCCTGCCCAGGAGCTTATGCCATTGACAAGGTTTCTCTGGTGTGATTATGCCCGGACCCAGCCCTGCTGCAGGGATGGGTGTCCCTGTGCCACCCCATCCCCTCCCTATCCCAGCCATCCAATCGGCACAGACATCGGCAAGGCAGAAGCCAGCCTGGTCCCCCCATTGCTTCCCCCCGTCGCCGGTTTATTTGTTAAATATCCTGTAATTATATAGAAATAAAAGGCTCCTACAGATTAGGGGGTAATTACACTTAATAGGAGCAGAATGAATATTCCTGGTTAACCATTTGGGCTTGGGCGGCAGATGGCACATAACCCGTGTTTACCTCCTGCCATGGCCGCAACCAGAGCACAGCAATTAACCAGTTGCAATCTGGCTCAGCACCAGAGGCATTAGTGTAACTGTCCCCACGTGTGCAGGTGGTTGTGGGGGTGATTTACGTGGCCTCCTCATCCTTGAGGCTGTCTGGATGCTATTGGGGTGGCTCCGCTGTTCCCAGGGCTGTGGCCACAGTGAATATTCCTGGCATTACCATTCTGGAGAAGCAGGCACCCAGTCAATTGAACACGGCGGCTGCTGATGGCAGCATGACAAGCAATATCCATAACTGCTTGTAATCTTCCGCAGATATTCAGTTGCTCCCATCCAGCTCCATTGAAGATGAAGAGGCCCCTATTATCTTGAGATCCTTCTGCCACCGGTATTGCAAAGCGATGCTGACACACGGCCTGGGCGACGTGCTCCTCGCGAGCCGTGTTTGTCAGCTCCAGCAAGGCAGCCAAACTGCAGCAGGGAAGCGGTTCTTGGGTGGGCCGGAGTGATGGGGCTTTAACCGAGAGCTGCCCCGCAGCCTTTGGGCCAGGGCTGCAAGCCCTCGGGGCCTCTTCTTGGAGGTACCTGGACGGGCGTTCTGTCGGAAGCCCCTTTGAAAGCAGGCACTCTGATGTGTTCAAATGATATTAACAAATACAAGAGCAGCCACAGGGAGAGCTTGGTGTTTGCTGTACCTTCAGCCTCTAAACAGAGGCGTCGTTTTGCCTTCTGCTGCTGAGCACCATTCACAATTCTGTGTTTCAGCACATTTCCCCTGGGCTCCAAGTCGCCTCGTTTATTTGAGGCTATTCCCGATTACCCACGGTGCCTCCCCGGAGCTGCTCCTGGTTAAACACACATGGGTTTGACTTGTCTGAACCAACAAGGGCTGCCAAGATGCACACATCCCATCATCCTCCCATTGCCGTAACGAGACCCTTGTCCCCCTGTGCCGGTGCGGATTCACCGGTGCCTGCCCCGGGGGCCCGCACTGGGGCTCTCCTCTCTGTGTGTGTATACGTGCACGTGTGTCTATGTATAACTCATCACAGAGCCTCCCTCTTCATCAGGCCTCCATTCGGGGGCCTGATGAAGAAGGATGCTCACTGTCCCTTCTTCTCAGCGGCTGGGTGCCATTGCACTCCTATCTGTGGTGTTTTGCACAAGAGGGGGGCAAAAAATTGTATCAATTGGAAATAGTTGTCCTCCATGAAATGCTTTTAGGAATCTAGCCAGGAATAAGCAAGTGGCATCGGGCAGTGTTGCTGTTTGGTCCCCACAGTGTTGCTCTATGGAGCCCTGTGTTGCTCCATAGAGGGTGAACATAAGCCTGGGAATAAGCCTTGCTCGGTGTAGGGATGTGAAGGCAGTTGTGGTTGCAGGAGGGAAAAGATGTTAAAAGTGGGAGCAAGTGGATTGTGTCGTTGCTTTCCCTGGAACGTGGCTCCCCTGCATGGGCTGGGGATTCCCTGGGAGGAGGCTGCGGTGTGATGCTCTTCTCTGTGACGGTGTTGAAATTGGATGGTTTGATGAAGGTAGATTTTTTATCTTTTAATGTAAAAACCCTGGTCTTGTCACAGGGAACAATGGCAAATACCAGAATAATGGAGTGTTTCCAAGGGATTAAAGTGAAAAGCTCCAGCCGATGCAGTCCAGAGGGGAATAAAGCTGAAGCTCTCTTGAGTTAGGACTGAGGCTTTGGCACTGATTCCAGAGGCACCCTCCCTTACCAGGGGTGGGAATGGCGTCGCACGTCCTGCAACCTCTCCTGCCCTGCCCTCCCTTCCTCCTCTCCCATCCCACTTGAATTTGTGCTGCTGGGGCTGGATTTAAGGGCGCTTTGCCATTGCCTGCTGTCCCGGCATCTTAATTAGCAGCTGGGATGAAAGCAGACAAAAGGCACGTCCCGGGGGACCAGCAAACGGAGCGGTGGCTCTGGGGCTGAACACGCTGGTTCCTGGCTTTGGGTCGGCAGAGCCCCCTCTCCTCGTTGGGCACAAGGAACGTGTCCTTAGGAAGCCTGCTGCTGCAAGGCAAACACTTGCTTTTGCCTTCTCATTCTTCCCCTTCCTTGTGCCCACTCGGGGCACCCACGGCGTTTTGCTGGCTGCCCCCCCCCAGCCCATCAGCTCTGGGGCTCCCGATGGGCACCAGGAGGTTTAAGCCACCCTAATGAATTTAGATTTAATTTGCAAGTGAAAAAGAGCGTTTTCTTTTGTAGCTGACGCTGCAGCCCAAATGTCTGAGCTTCTCGGGTTTAAGTCTAATTAACTGCATTTCACAGCTTATTTAAAGGGAAGAATGGAGGCATTAAAATTGTAAAATCTAATTTTTAAGTAAATCTTTCAGCACAGAATGAATGTCGCAGTCTCGCAGCCGCCTTGGCAATATATCTCTTGTCTTCAAATTTCAACATGAGCTTTTGCAAACATGAAATTATTCATTAGACCGTCTGCTAAAAGGATAAATAAGTGTCTCTTCACATCCAAGTTCTCCCGGTTTTCCATTTAAGCAACAAGATTGGCTTGTTCAGCCTGATGCCAAGCGACCCATCGCATCCCTGAGGCGAGGAGGGAGCAGGGGGCCCTGCACCGGGGCCATTGGGAAGAGCCAGGAGCATTCTGTCAGTCCCACAGCCCTGCTGCCCCCAGCTCCTAAAGCCATCAAAGGGCTCGTTTCTGCCCTCATCAACAAGGAATAGATATTGCAGACCCAAGAAATAGTATTCGAAGGGCTCCATTTCCCTCTCGCTTTCCCACCGCCGGCGATTTGTCTTTTCTCCTGATTGAAGCCCAGCATTCATCGCCGGAGCGGCACGTTTAATGCGAACTCCATAATTGCTCGTGGCCATGGCATCTCCAGACCTGGCCCTCCGACCTTGAACGAGCTGGGGCTGCTGCACTGGGTAGTGCCAGGGGGTGCCTGCGGCCGGAGCGGGCCTGGACTCACTGATGGTCCCTATGGATTCTCCCCTGGGATTTCTGGCCAGGGAGCATCTGCAGATTGGGGACAAAATCGCCAGTTCAGTGTGACGGGGGCTGGAGCTTCTTGAGGGCAATGAGCGTCCCCATTGCCTGGAGGGACCTTCTGCAGTGTTTCCAATACGGAAACACACCCCACGTATCCAGAGGCAGCTCAAGGGTAAGGCAGAAAGAAGGCAGGGAGGTTTCCACTGGTAGGAAATGGATTGCTGGACCCTAGCAGAGCACGGCACCTTAGTGTGAGAAATGGAAGCATGGAGCCGTGGGAATGGCGAGCGGAGGCACTGTCCGACCTTCTCCTGCCCCAGCAGGCAGGTCACGACCACGATCCCCTGCTTGGAAGCAGGGGAATTGCAGCCTCACCCCGGCAGAGGCAGCTCAAAGCTCTTCCTCGCTGCTGGCTTCGGCTGTGCCACGGGGAACAGTGTGGAGCTAGCTCCTGGGTGCCAGGGGCATTCCAGGGAAGTAATGACCTGCAGGGTGCTGGTCTCAACCAGCATCCCCAGGACAGGATGAGCAGGGTGCGTGGGTTCCATTGGGTTTGCACAGCGTGGCACCAGTGAGGAAGGGAGAGCGGCTGCAGCCAGGCTCCTGTTACCATCACCCACCTGGGCACTGCAGGGCTCCAGAGGGACGTGTCCCTCCAACAAGGGCTGGTCCTAGGGAGCACAGGCTGGTTTGCCCTAAGCCAGGCCAGCTCCGTGTGATGCGTAGCTCCGAGCAAGCCAAGGCTGGAGATGGGAGCGGGAGCGGAGCCGGGGATAACTCTTTGCAGTGCTGCTGCTCCTTGTTATTGTTTAAAGAGTAATTCTGAATTACAATGCGTTTCTGCGGGCTCGGCTGTATTCCCGAGAATCACGCTCTGTGCTAAATCAGTCTGTGGCAATCAATGCTTTTCTAATGAATTCTGAATTCCTAATGTCAGGACATTACAGTGCCTGTTTATTTTCTCTCTGCCCTTGTCTTATTCCTCTGCGTTATCCCTGTAAGCTGCATAAAATATATTAGATGTGTATATATATATTTTTTTCCCTTTCTCCCCTCTGCAGACCTCATTGGAAAAGTTAATGGTGTGTTTCTGGAGTAATTAGAATGATTTAAATGGCCTCATAACAAAGTTCTTCTGCAGAAGCAGCCACTTCTCACCCTCTGTATCTGTCATATCTTGGCTGGAAGCAGCAGCAGAGGAAAAACGCATCGGAAATGGAGGGGAACAGCCCCCGGTGTGGAGATCTGGGTGCGGGGATGTGGGAATTCATTAGGCACGGCCGGTACCTTGGCAGCATTTGCTTGGGATACATCTGGAAATGAAGGAAAAGGAGGGAATGGCTCTGCAGGGTTGTGCTGTTGTGACCCCTCCATCTCTTCCTCTGGAGGTCTCAGTGTGGCTTGAGGCAGGAGCAGGCAGGGCAGCTCATCCTGTGCTCCCTCTTTCCGGAGCTGTCTGGGAGCTCCATGGGCAGCAGGAGCCTTGCCAGCCCTGGAATATTCAGGAAGCTCTGCAGGCTGGGATTTGTGGCCTCAGGCAGCCGCTGCCTCTGCAGACAGCTGCGCCTTTTGAAGCCCTCGCTGCCTCCAGCTCATTGCCGCTCCCTTCCTCCGACAGCCACCAGGTCCCCTGGGATCAATCCCAAACCAGCTCCAGCCAAAGCGAGCCCAGGCTGCCTGAATCCGCGTGAGGAGCAGCCGTTCCCCAGGGATGCTCCGCGGCCCCTGCCTGCTCAACATCTGTCTCTTGGCCCCAAGTGATGGGCTCGCCATGGCAACCGCTCCTGCGGTCCAGCAGCCCGATGCCAGGAAGAAGCAGCCATGGCCGTGTGTTTCAGGGAGCCAGGGCTGGGATGGGGATGGATGGGATGGGGTGAGAGCCGTGTCCAGCCCCATGTGCCAATGCTGGCTGCGGTGGCAAAGTGCTGACCCACTGCCTGACCTTGCTATTGGCATCTGTTCCCCAGGGAGTGACTTCCCATCACTGCCAGCTTCCATGGGCATGCAATGGCTGTGTCTTAGCTCGACACTGCTTTAAGTGCTCATGCCCTGGCCATGGCAGAAGCAGCGCAGGGCTGCCAGTGCTTGGTTTGGGGTGCTAGCTTGGTCCCCGCAGTGGGGGGCTATGGCTGAGAGGTGCTTCTATCCCGGGTCCTGGTCCTCCCCCTCACCCCGCAGGCTGGGCCGGGATGGAGTCTGTCTTTGGAGTCTCCTCCTGCGCTCCCAACAGTGCCTTAGAAATTAAGAATCAATCCGATTATTCAAGCCCATAAACAACATCATAAAAATAACATCAATTTGCACAGAAAGGCGCTGCATTAATGTGCTGAAATAATGATGCACTTTTACAACATAAATTTACAATCAATCTTGCTTTTAACACCGTGAAACAACAGTTGGAGGAGGATCAATCCTTCTCCTGAATTAGATGGCTTGAGTCAGAGATGCTTCTGGGGGTTATTTTTGGAAGCTTTTAACTACAGCTCTGGCAGGGCTCTTGCCAGCAGTGTGACCGGGTCCGTGTGTGACAGGCAGGTCCTGAGCACCAGTGCTCCTGCTCTGGGCTCCCATGGGGGCGTGGGGATGGCTGCGTTGGCTCCGCACACTCTGCTCACCCTCAGAGCATCGGCGGGAAGCAGCACGTGCTGTTGGAAACAGGCAGGAAGATGTGATGCAGAACATGTGGCTGGGCTGGGGCTGGAGCATCACTCAGTGAGACTGGACACACACATGTGAGCCGGCAGCCCTTCCCTAGGGATAACTCTCCTGGTCCCTTAGACCTGCCCTAGCATTGTGTGTCCTGACATGGGGCACTTGCCCAGATAAAGCCAGATAACTGCAGCTTGGCCTTACCAAGACACATCCCCCTTCCCTCTGCCCTGCAGGTCATGGCAGCCACTGCAGCACCTTGCTTCCCAGAGCTGCATCCCACCCAGAGAACTTTTCCGGGTGCTTTTCCAGCCAAGGCACGGACCTGGTTGACTCCAGCACCCCCAGGCCCTGTCGCTGCTGCTTTTTAGCTTGCTGTCTTCCTATATTTATTATTTTTCCTTGTAAATGGGCACCAGAATGAAATCTATGCTTATGGAGAGATTGATTAGTTAACCAACTCAATTATAGCTTTAGCCGAGAGCTATATTAAGTAATGCAGCAAAATTATTGCTCTGTGCAGATCCATTTTGTTAAACAGCTGTTCCCTGGCCCGAGGAGCAGAAGATGGAGGATAAATGCTCTTATAGTCCTGGAGACATGCACAAAAGCCATGAGGCAGCAGGGAGCAAGGCAGGAAAAGGGGACAGCCTGAGCCCAGGCTCCTCAGTGGGATCGGGTCCCTCTCCCAGGGCCACCAGGCTCCAGAAGAGAAGAGAAGCTGTTCCCAAAGGCAGGCTGTTCCCTGCACCCTCACCATCCATGACCCTCTTGCAACGCCCTGCTCCTCCCTGCTTTCCTGGCTCCGGCTCTGCTACTCGCACAGTGAAGGGCCCACAGGCAGCAGCAGAATGGGCATCTTCTACTTCGCGTTGTCACTGGGCTTGGTTTTCCGTGGTGTGGGTTCCTTTGCTTCACCTCTCCCTGCTTCACCGCTTCCTTGTGCCCACTCTTAGGGAGATGCAGGCAGGGAGCATCCGAGTCCTGCAGGGAAAATGGCAGGAACAACGCTGGGAGCTGCTGCAAGGGCTGATCTCTGTGGTGTGCTCCCAGCGTGCTGAGCCCTGGGTGGCATGGCTGGTGCACTGCCGGGCTCCGCACGCCGGGATGCTCGTGCTGGGGTCTCCAGCAGCCTCCCCTCAGCACCTCATAGATAATGAGTTGGGAGCTATCTCCATAGTCTTGTCCTGGGTTTAGAAATAGCAAAGATGGGCAACGCTCCCCGGCATCGCACTCGTGGATGCACTGTGGTGGGGGCAGATGCCCATCACAGGGCTCCAGCAGCCCTCCAAGCCCTGCTTTCCACTTTCCATCCCTCCGTTACAGCACTAATGGCTTCCAGGGAGCTCCATCGGGTTTCTCTGCATAATTAAAAGGAAGCTGAACTCACCTTCATATTCTAAGTGTCTTTTAGGAATACAATTAACTTCTGCACTGCTTTTGTACTTTCTGTGAGGACAAGGGTGTTAGTGCTGGGAACAGGAACGTACAAATGCAAGAGGATCTGGGTCAGATCTGGTTATAATTAATATTGTCTGCCCTGTGTTTAAGTGCTCTCCTGCGTGTTACATCCACCTTCGTGTGCGGCTGCGAGTGCCATCGCAGGGAGAGGGGACGGGGCTGCCTGTTTGGCTGTGCAGCCCATTCCAGGCTTCCATACCACGAGGGAGATGGGAGGCTGTGGTGATCCCCGTAGGAGCTGCTCTGTGCTGAGGCCTGGGGCTGCCCGCCTGGGCAAGCCCCTCTTAAAGGCCCCCGAGGGATCGTTAGGATCCGACAGGCTCAGGTGAACTAATGAGTTTTCATTGCCGCGCTATAAACTTTATGGAAGTTATAAAGCAGGGATGCGAGGCGGCACCTGGAGCAGTGCGGGGGGACAGGACCGCGCTGGGCACCCACCAAGCGTGCCGTTCAGAGGGAGGTGGGAGCTGGCGCTGAGCCGTGCTTCCCCACACTGGGGAGGTGCGATCCTGCTCAGTGTGTGGGTACCAGGAGCGCAGGAGATGGATATGTATGGGAGAGGGAGTCCATGAATTAAATACTAGAAGCAGCACCCCATTACAGCTTCACACGAGGGTCACTTGTTTTATTGACTGTGGCACAATTCAATCCATTTCCAGCCTGACACTTCTGGTCCTTCCTCCCTCTCAAAGCGTTTCAGTTACGGCAGCTCAGCTCCCCAAAGGGTGCTTTTTCCCTTCCGCTGCCATTCAAAGCCCCTGGAGGATTGGTGTTTTCTGAGATGTAAGCTCTGTGCCGGTCGCTGTGTGCTGCTGCTCCCCAGCACAGCAGTGGGGCGATGCCGGAGGGATGGATGGGAGCGGGTCCCTTGGGAACAGGGCAGTCTGGTCATTGCAGTGGTGATGGGCATGGTCCTGGAGTGGGGCTGGAATCCCCTGCCTGGTTTAGGGCATCACGAGCTCTCGAGGACGTCCTCTGTTTTCCTCTCTGTCACCACACAATGCTCAGCACAGATGCCAGCAAGAGCCTTTAGGCTCTAATTCTGCTGATAACAACAGTAGCTAAGTTTGATATATATCTTCATTGTCTGGAAACAACGAAGGGCTGGTGCTTGCGGCTCAACATGGAAACCCAATCCTTCATGTGAAATTCATCCCGGGCTTAGCAAAATCACTGTCTTATTCTCAGGGGGCCGGTGGGAGGTTGCGGTGCAGTGCAGCACTGACCCGTTACCTGCAGCGTTCCCAGGGGAAAGGTGCTGCAGGACAGGCAGGGATGTGTGACGCTCAGCAGCAGGTCTCTGAGAGAGGTTGCCCCTGCGGCCCGGGCCCGGCGTGGCAGAGCTCACTCTTACGTATGTAATTCAGCCTCAAGGACTCAATGTGGTCAGTGCTGTCCGAGGGGCCAGGGCGGGCTCCCAGCCTGCTCTGATTAACAAAGCACCCGGCCAGCAAGGATCTGCTGATCCAGTGAGCCAGGGCTGGGTTAGACACCGCTCGATGCCGCCAAGAGGCAGCAGTACCTGGGAGGCATCGATTTCGACATAAGCCAGCTTTTACATTTGCAAGCAGAGGATGCAAGGACCTTCAATTATCTTCAAAGCAGCTGAAGGGAGGGAAATTGGTGCTAGATGTGGTAAATAGACTCCACAAACTCTAGTGAAGCATGCAAAGATGCACACAAGGGAATCGCTGATTCCCGTGTAACCGGCTGGAGTTTACTCAAAGAGGCGATTGGAATTCTCCCCATTTCATGGCAGGCACTTCTGGTGCTAATCTGACCCGGGGCTTCCTCAGCCTGAGCAGGATTACTGCTTTCAGAAGTGATCTTCACCTGCCATTTCCCAAGGGCCTGTCCCTGCTCCGGAGTGCCTGGAAAGGGAGAGGGTCCCACTCCAAAGAGCTGCTCGGCACTGGGGCTACAAGCAATAGCTGTCTCTCAGCAGCACTTGGCACTAGCGAGCCTAATGCAATGGTGTTTGGTCTTTGTGTGTGTTTTGGTTGGGATTTTGGGTGGGTTTGGCTCTCTGGTTTTCCTGACTCCACATGAATTGCCTGTATATGTTGGACCCGGTATTCCCAAGAGCATCCGAGCAGCAAGGGAATGTTTCGGGGGCTCCTGAACGATGTGTCTGTCCCTGCAGATGCTGTGCACACAGGGAGCTTGGTCCTAAACTCTCCCAACACCAGCAGCCTGTGGGGCTCCCCAGGGCTGGTGAGGCTCCTGGGACATCCCGGGATTCCTCTGGCAGTGCTCCCTGCTCCTGCGGGAATCATCGCACAGCGCTGGGATTGCTCCCTTCCCATGGGATCCTTCATCCCTGAGCTCCCCTTGGCAGCTGCCTGCCCACGTGCGGATCCCCTGGCACAGTTTGGTGAAGGGAGAGGAGATGAGGGTGCAGGCACCTCCTGTCGGGATGAGGAAGGTTTAACGCAGTGCTGGAGGCGGGACAGGAGCTCAGGAACGTGACTCGCTCGGGTCAGTCTGCGTCAGTCCCACTGCGTGCATCCCACAGCAGTTAACAGGATCCCACCTGCGCCATGCACCCACAGCCATAACGATGTTATGCCTTCTTGCACTTGCCATCCTCTGCTTCTCCATGTGGGGTGGCAGCATGCCCGTGCCTCCCTGCTGCCCCTGTTTCCCCAGGCGCTGCTCCTCCCCAGGTTATTAACCTGGCCAGGAACCCAACTCTCCCTGTGAGCTGGTACCGCTCTCCCTCTGTGCCAGGCAGGAAACACCAGCAGGAAGATGGCTCCACTGTCGTGCCGAGGCTTAAATAAAGAAATCCCGGTTAGAATGGGTTTTTCCAAGCCCTGGTGGTTTCCCCGGCCCCAAAGGTGGCATCGAGCAAACACACCAGATCTTTCCGACAAGGATTATTGACTGGGAGCCGCACACCGTGTAAACAGGGCTGGCAGGTTTGATCTGCAGCGCGCCCGTGTCAATACTCTCATTGATCCAAGCAGAGCGAGCCTAAAGCCCAGGCAGAAACCAGGCCCGGCAGCGTGTCCCCTTCCTGACGGAGCAGGGCTCCGAGGGGCACAGGGAGACGCAGGGACCCTGCAATGTGTGGGCTGAGGCATTGCTTTCCAGCCAGTGGGATGGATGGGATGGATCTGCGAGGCTGGGCTTGCTTTCCTATTGCTTAGCAACACCGCAGGGCCAGTGGCAGCCGGAGAAGGATCAGGGAAACCATAACTGGCTTTGGCCATGCTGTGTCTGGGCAGCCTCTGGAATCCTCTCCTTTGCCACCCGTCCTGCCTGCTGTGGGGTCCCAGTGTGGGGAGGTGACGGAGCAGGGCCAGGGATGCTGCAGCACATCCCTGTGTTTGCTCTTGCATTTAGCGTGGTCTTTATGGCTTGGGTGGTTTATGATGCAGCTTAGGCTGTGCCGTGGTGTCTGGGTACCTCTGGAATCCAGTTGGGATATCTGGAGTTGTCTGCTTGGAAAGCTCACACGTAACATGTCTCTCCTGCTCTGGGAGAGTCCCTACTCACACAGACACCGTCTGTGTGTATAGCTACCATATGAGGCACAGAGGAAAGAGTGTTCCCAAGCCAGTGGGAGTAGTGCCCCATGGAAACCCAGAGGGACTCGGCTCCATCCCTGCATCAGGCACACAGCAGCTTCCAGCAGGCCCTGGAGAAAGCCTCCTCCTTGCTGTGAGCAGGGATGCGATTTCAGGAGCCGAGCCCGGCCTATCAAGGAAACTTCCCTCGAAACCCTTCATCTCATTTGTTATTTTATAGGAGCAGAATGAATCTCCGGGTGTGAGTCAGGCGGCGGCATTGCGATAGGCACCAATGGGATAAAGAGAACTGCTTTGACAAGGGGAATTCAGCACTGTCGCTCTCAAAGGGAGATCAGAGAGGAAGAGCTGTCTCCATGTGCGGCGTGGCCGAAAGCCAGGGTGATTTGTGGTGGGGAGAGGAGGCAGGCGGGTGCGGAGCCACATTTCAGGCGCTGTGAAATCACTCCTACGTTTTGATTAAATACCGAGCTCCTCGGTAATGAAAAAGCCAAAACACAACCGGCAGACACTTGGCCACAGCACAGGAGATCTGAAAGCCCCATTGAATAGTTCATCTCCTCCTCGGATCACTGTTGCTGTGCAGTAAACCGAGGGGGAGCTTGAGCCCCCTGCCCAGCCCATGGGCTGCACTGCAGGAGCAGCCCAGGGCAGTGATGGGGATGGCACAGGGCTCCAGTAGACCCCTGCCGACTATTGTATAGTTTTCCACCCAAATAAACCCGCCTCGCTCTGTAATTACCCTTCTCCAGTCACATTTCCCATTGTCTGGTAATTAAATCAAGCAGCACAAGTGCAGGAACACCTAGTGAGCTCTGCTCTGGCATTGCATCGATACCTCGGAGCTGCCAGTCACTGTTTCCATGCACAGCCTCAGAACCTGCTTGTTGGGAACAGACTGTTCCCTGTGTCCTGCGGCTGCTGGGAGCCTCTGCCCAGGATGCGGGGTTTGAGGAGATGCTGATTCCAGGAGTGGGGTGCACTGCTTAAGGGCTCCCCTGTGTCTGTAGCATCACCGTGCCGGGTGGCTGGCGGGTCATGACGTGCAGGCTGGCAGGTCCATGCAGCCAGTGCTGCGAGCGGCTGGCCTGGGCATTGCTGCGTTTGCCTGGGACGGCCTCCAAACGGTGTCCAGTCAGAGGGAATTTTCAGCCTGAACGGTGATTTGGCTGCGTTGTGGAGGTAGCAGAAGGTTTCCTGCGATGCTGGAGGCAGGGATTGCATTGTGTGTCCTTTAGGCTCAATGGGGTTTGTGAAGCAGTGGGCGCACTGGTGAGCCGATAGGCACCAGAGCCGGTGAGGAGGATGGGGAGAGGCTGGGAAGGATGAGCCCGTCACCGCGTTCCCAGGGCAGGGATGCTGTTGCAGTGAGCACCCCGTCACCAGGCATCAGTGCCACGGGAGATGGGGTACTCCCTCCCCCCTCCGCTGGAGCTATTTATCTTGGGAGAAACAGAGGAATATTCTGTATCTTTGACAAAGCAGCACTTTACGGGCGCTTGACACTTTATTAACTAATCTCTGGTACTTGAGTAATTTATTATGCTTAAGCTGGTGCCATCAAGTCTCTCAGCAGTGTCCGTGTGCGCCGGGAAATAAATTAAAGACTGTCCAGAGATACTTGGCTCGTCGCTGTGATTGCGGGGCCAGCGTGATGGAGGGCGAAGGGTCCCTGCTCCTGCAAATTGGAAATGAGGAATTAATAGGGAGGCAGGACAGAGCCCGGCGAGCCGCATCTGGCAGGGAGCTGCAGCTGGGGGGGATGCTGTGTGGGCATGGTGCTGGCATGGTGGCTACCCAGCGGCCCCGTCCAGGATGCTCTATGAAACCTAGTGGTGTGCCAAGGAGTCAGTGGGATAACGTGGGTAATTACAGGCCTGTCAGCCTGACGTCGGGCCTGGACAGCATAATGGAAGAGCTGATACAGGACCTCATTAAAAAAAAATTAAAGGAGGTAATATAATGAATGCCAGTCAACATGGGTGCACGGGAAACGGCTCTTGTCAAACCAAGTTGATATCTTTTTGATTAGATTACGATTGTGCTCGGTGAAGGCAGTAATGCTGATGTAGTGTTCTTTGGCTGCGGGTGGTGGTTGAGCTGGTGCTCCAAAGCTTTTGGATCGGGATGCTCCAGGGCAGCATGGCAGGCACTGATGGGATTAAAAGTGGGCTGAGTCATCGGTCTCACACCGGAGCCTGAAACGTGGCGTCTGTGGCTTCTGCCAGCACCCCCATTGCCCACCCAGTACCGGGGCTCACGGTGCCTTCGGGGTGCCCCGGGGTTCTTACAGCTCCTCCGCCACAGCCGCAGCAAGAAGATGCTGAGCTGCCCCATCCGCAGGTTTCCATGGCAACGCAAAATTCCTCACCCCGGGGAGGAGGGAGCCAGCCTGGAGCCCCTGGCTTCTGCCTGGGAGTGACGGGATGGGGCTGGGGCTGGGGCTGGGGCTGGGGCTGGGGCTGGGGTGGCTGTCCCCCCCCCAGCAATGGCTGATGATTAAAACATGCATCATTTAACGTGTGACAACAGAGGAAACTTTAATTACTCAGCCTGCACCTGGGTTCTTCCCCTCCCCAAGCTGCCCAGCTCATGGAAGGAAGCAGAAGGTGCAGGGAAAGAGGCTGAGGGCAAAACCTGATTATGTTTATTAAGCTTATACAAAGAGCTGGCACTGTAATAATAATTAAATTAATTATGAAAGCAATTTGCTTCTGCGGAAGTGCTCTGACAGCTTGCGAGCTCTCAGACTGATCCGACAGGCTGGGCTTGAGACAGGGATGCAAACCCCCCCTGCTTGCGCATCCTGCCCTCTGATGGCACCTCTGTGTGGTGCCGTCGCCGTGCCACCACTTCTGCGCAGGCACCTTCCTTGGCTTTGCTTTGCCCCTAAAGGCAGCAGAGCTCTTGTTGCTTTGGAGGGCCTGGCTTGCTTTGGGTGTAATTGCAAGAGGAGCTAAAATGATCTTTCTGGAAGGAAAGGCTGCGTGGTAAATGCAAAAGGGGTGTCCCAGACACCTCGTTCGCATAAAGTAACGCTTGGGATGGCTGCACACTTCTAGGCTGATGCCAGGCAGAGGATGCTTTATGACTTTGTTGAAAGTAACAAATAATCTGCTGAAAGATGAGAAAAGAGCTGGCTTAAGAGTGACAAGTTTTTGGCCCAAACTGCTGGGTCTGGAAAGCTGCTCAGAGGAAGCAGATTGATTCCAACCAGAAACGGTTTGATTGAAAGCCTTGTTTTCTGGGGGAGAAAAGGAGCCTTGACAGAGCATTCTTATAGTAACCCTGCATCAGAACTGAAGCCACCCTTCTCCTGTGGCCGGAGTGCTCCCCTTGGCACCCCTCAATGTCCCTCCTGCCACATGGTGCGGATGGTTTCATTCTGAGGATGCTTTTGCAGGCAGGCAGAGGGGTGGGGATGGGGCAGTGCAGGCTGCTCCTCTCCCTGTGGTCCCGGTCTGCTTCCCCTTGCATTACATAGGGGCTGCAATCACTGCCTGCAGCGCTGTTCCCAAACTGCCTCTGAGTGCCGTGCTGAGGCCAGGCCTGCGCTCCCGCAGCCTGCTGGGCTCTATCCTGCAGTTTTGGCTTCTTTTGTTAACGCTGGAGCCTGCTTCTGCCAGGCAAAGTAGGTCAGAGCGTGAGCAAGGAGCTTTCCTGATGGCCCGGCTTGGGAAGCAGGGCAGTGCCGTGCTCTCCTCTCCGATCCTCTCCTGTCCCGCTCCTTTCTGCAGAGGCATGCTGACATCCAACCACCTCAAACCACCGCCTTGGAGCGCAAATTATAACTTCAATTGTAAGTGATGCCCGGCTCTCCCAGGGCTCTGCCTGTTCCGCCAGGCTTGGAGCCGTTCCCCTGCCGGTCTCTGCATTCAGGCCGATGCAGTCATTATGTCTGTGGGGTGCCCGGCTCCATTGATCGGCCTGAAAAATGCATGAGCGTGCGGCCTCGGTGAGCACGGCGGCAGCTCCGGGTCCCAGCATCCTGCCGCAGCCCTGCCCTGGATCCCAGCATCCTGCCTCAGCTCCGGGTCCCAGCATCCTGCCGCAGCCCTGGATCCCAGCATCCTGCCGCAGCCCTGGGATCCAGCATCCTCCC
>NDXB01013399.1:18638-38977 GCA_002631895.1 Agapornis roseicollis
TCCCAGCATCCTGCCGCAGCCCTGGATCCCAGCATCCTGCCGCAGCCCTGGATCCCAGCATCCTGCCTCAGCCCTGGATCCCAGCATCCTGCCTCAGCCCTGGGCCATGGCTTCAAGCTGTGTTCTGCCTGCACAGGCAGCACAGTGAGGAGGGGAGCAAACCTGCCCGATGCTGCCCCGCAGCAGTGTGCTGTGCTTGTGCCGTGTTCTGCATGCTGCAGTTGAGGCCATGGTCCCCAAGCGGTGGGGCAGAAGGATGCTGCTCTGCCTGGGCACCGAGATGTGATGCCACCGTGGCATTGCCACTGCTGCAGGGAGGGAACTGTGAATCTCAGCAGCCTCTGCAGGGGTCTCTGCTGCTTACCAACAGCGGGTGTCGAGCAGGAGGGTGGAAAGCTGCTGCTTGCCTTCCCTCTCCTCTTGCTGGAGGAGAGGACAGTGGTGCCGTGTGCTTACTGCAGCCGCCCGTAGAGCTCTACACATGGGGGCAGGTCAGGGACATGCTGCAGAGAGAGGAGTCTTCATCTAAGCTGTAGCGCGGCTGCGCCAGCTCCCAGGCAGGTCTTGGGAAGGATGTGAGAGTTTTCCATGCAGTTTCCAAAGTTCAGGAGGAGAGGAAAGTGCTGGCTAAGCTGCTCTTCTGGCTCACCTCCTGCTTCACCCACCGGCTTTCCGTGCAGGTGTAATGGATGGAGAAGAGTGTGTTTGAAGGTCTCGAGGGCAGAGGAGGCAGCATGTGAGCCATCAGTCAGGTGCAAAAGCAAAGTGGTAACATTTCAGTGCAGTGATTTTTAATAATTTATGATTTTCACTCGCTTCCCAGAGTGTTATTACCTCACTTAACATCATTTACAAATTACACATGATCCCATCAATTGTAGTAAAGTGAGGAAGTGTCTGGGAGATGCTCAAAAATCAAACGGTATAGAGCAATTGAGAATTTATGGACCTGAATGGGCTGCAGCACCGGCAGGGGCAGCGATGCGGTTGCCTGGATGCCATTGCAGGGGCTGGTTGTGCCCCAGGACCCGCCTGCTTCCTGGCATGGGGATGGCATCATCCTCTGTGAGCCCACCTGAACCATGCACGTGCTGACAGCAAAGGGGGAAGATGCAGCCCCTCTCTGTTTGTTTGCTCTGTTGGTGCACAATCAGTGCACAGACAGGAGGAGGTGAGGATGGAAGGGCTGTGGGCTCTTGCAGAGGAGCTGCTGCAGCTCCTGCAGTTCCCCTGACCTGTTGCTTCAGCATCACTGATGGTTTCCAATGGGGCCTCATAGCCCTGCAGCAAGCTAGATCCAGCACTGCTCGGTGTGGATGCTCCCTGCTCTGCCCGGAATCCTGCAAGGAAGGACTGCAGAAAGCAAACCCTCTTCCCGCTCTGCTCCTCATTAGTGCAGCATCCCAGGGATGCTTGGGAAGCGCCGTTTCCTTTGTGTCACGGGTGGCACACGAATTCTCTCCATGGCAACGCGGCCGGTGGCGGGCAGGATGTGGCCCGGCGGGATGCTCTACTGGGGGGGACCGAGTGCCTGGCATAGGGCAAGGGGGGCTCTGGCTTGGGCTCTTTGTGCTTCAGGGGAAGGGAAGGAAGGGGCTGTATGGCTGCAGCAGATTGTGACAACTTGGTGGTGGATGCAGACTGGGGTCAGGCACCTTGCTTTGGTCTGAAGAGAGGTTTTGGTGTGAGCATCGTGCTAGTGGAGGGGGAACATGTGGACAGCTGACCGAGGGCCCATGCTGCCCTCTGCCCCCCAAACCTGCCGTGCTTCAAACGGAGGAAACCTGCTGTGTTTTCCTCCTGGAGGCTGCTGGGGAAGGGGTGAAAGCGATCCTCTGGCATTCCTTCGTTATCCTTCTCACAGGGCTCGGAGACAAGCGAGCCCCTGCAGAGGAAACAGCCCTTTGTTATCTGTTTGTCCCGGTATCCGGGGTGAGTGGGGCTCGCAGTCCTCCCTCCTTAGAGGCGCTGCACTTGGCAGAGCACTTGACCTAAACTGAATGTCTGTGTCCTGCAAAACTACGCTTGCGTTCTGCTTTTCATGCACCTGGACGTGCCGGGGGTTGCGCTGCTGAGAGCAAAGCAAAGCACATAAAAGGGTTTCTTAAATGGGAGTGCAATGGGGGTGGTCAGGAGCTCGTGTGCCTCTTTAGCAGCGGTTCTCAGCCTAGCTGGGGGGCTGAGCTACCAGGGTTCCTCACTAAAGGCATGGGATTAGGTTGGATTTCCAAGCTCTCCATAGCTGCCAGGCTCTGCTCTAGGCTGCCTGCAGCGGGGGCCATGGGTAGCATCAATCCAAAGCAGTGGGGGTATTACTGGGGTTCATGCTATCTGCAAAGGGATTCTCCTGAAAGGAACAGGCAGGAGCAGCTGCTTCAATGCATCGACTTGTTGAAAAGCGGAGAGATGTGGGTACCACCGGCACAGAGCGCGATCACTTAGGTGCCTCGGCCCATCTGCGTAAAGTAACTATTGATTTTGGTTGATACACATTGATTCCAAGAAAACTGCTCTGCTTTGAAAATGAACTTCCAGTAGTTTCAAGGGAAAATGCAATGTGTGGTCTCTCTCGCAGGGCTCCCTTGTTTCGTTAGAAGCAGCTCCTGCGTTTGAAAAACACAAGCAAAGCCAAACAAATAGCTCGGAGGGAATTAAAATGCATCGATTCTCCGGGTGGGAATAATGGCCTCCGTTAAAGGCTTTTGGAGACGTTAACACACACTGCTTTGAATAAAGATCCGCTTCTCCTGCACCTCCCTCCATACCCATCGCTGGGATGGGGACGTGGGAGCTGCACTGCATGGGTACCAGCCCTGGGATGTGGCAGCTTCGCTGTGGTCCTGCTCCAGCATGGGGATGCTCCCTGCCTGTCCTTAGCAAAACAAGGTGCTTATCGAGGGCTGTCCATTGCTGTCTGTCTGCCCTGCCTGAGGCATCCCCTCCCTTGCAGTCATTTTAATTGGCCCAGAACAGCAAGTGCTTCAGCAGCAGGTCCTGGCCAGCCCGACCCAGCAGAGCCTCACCGGTTAGGCCATGGGGCAGAGTCCATCTGGGAGAGCAAGTCCTGGTCCCTCCAGCAAATCCTTCCTGTTAATTAAAGGTGTTAATTGGCTCGCAGCCCGCTCATTTAAAGAGGCAGCAGGCTCTGTGGTGCCTGGCGGTACTTCGAGCTGCTCAAACCCGGGCACTCACACACGGGATCTGCGTCCCTGTCACTGGGGAGGAGGGATGCTGGTGCTGTGAGCTGGGCAAAGGGGCAGGACGCCAGAGGAGTGAATGAGCAGCATCCCAGGATGGCTTCTGGCTCCTCTCTGCACCCAGCAGGGGCCGAAGGCACCCGGGTGCGCACGGGCAGTGAGCAAGACGTGCTGCAAGCAGCAGGATTGCCTTGTCAGGCAGCACGTTTGTGTTGAAAGAGATGATTTCTCCTATTCCCTACCCTTTGCTGTTCGATTTGTGTTCTCAGCCATGGGAGGGGCGTGCTTGGTGCTGTATTTCAGGGTCACTCGGGAGGCTCCCATCCTGCTGCCACAGCGCAAAGTTTTCCTGCCCGAACTTAGTTCAAGTCTTTGCACTTCCATTTCCGAACGTAGTCTGGGAGCGACACGAAAATTAGATCTAATAATGAATGATTACAACTTTCAAGGTAAGTCTAGTTGGTTGACTAATCAATTTGGTTAAGTGAAAATCCATAGCAAATGAGTCAGCCGCAGTACAACGTTCCTCCATCCAATCTAAATGAAAACACCAACCATAACAATTTCACAATTACTCTGTGAGGATGCACCAGGGACTTGCCCCTTGAGAAGGAAAATGTCAAGGACTGCATGAGAGGCCCAGGAGCTGCGAGGAGCAGCCTCTGGCATGCCTGGCCACTCCGCCTGCAGGGGAGCCTGGAGGGATGCTCGAGCAGGCAGGGATGCGGTGACAGGTCCCAGCTCCCCAGCACATCTTGGCTCTCTTTGGAGCTAAAAGCCTCTGAGGAGCCGCATGGGTCGTGGTGCACTGCTCATCCCAGCACCAGCAGTCCCTGCTGCAGGCTGAGGCCAGCCCAGCGAGGGCTCAGCGGTGTTTATAACACAGCCACAGAGGAGTAGGAACAGGGAGTCCGGTCGTGCAGATCAAGCTGTAATTCTTCTTTTGTGCTGTGGCAGGACTGCGAGGGACACGGATGTTAAATCCCAGGGAAGTCGCCTCTGCAGCAGTCTTCAGTGGTGTGAATTATTGATGTGTGCTCAGTTGTGCTGCGCCATGAACTGTACCCAGAACACACACAGGCACTGCGCTCTGCACAGTGCCGCTCCGGGCTGGCGGCTGCTTGAGATGGGTACTCATCCCGTGGTGGTGAAGAGGGCACTGGGCAGGGCGGGAAGCAGTTCCTCCTCCTGTTCGCATCTGTCTCTTCATCTTCCTTCCTTATAGACTGGAGATAGTGAATGACCCACGCACACAGCAGGGTGAGAACGTCGGGGCAGTGCTGCCAGGGATGCTCGTAGGCAGCATGGTGACACCTCGCTTCCTCAGGGACTCGGGACAAACTGTAGGGACTGTCCTGATGAATAAGAGAGCAGCTTCTTCTCCTCATGGCTGTGAATGAGCTCCTGCCTGGTGTGGGAGAAGCCTTCGGATGTGTCTTGGTATAAAATGGTCAGGCGCTGCTGAGTGAAAGCAGAGAGACATCTGTTTTAGGCTGCAGATGCAAAGGTCCATGTGAGGGTGCTGGAGGCGGAAGAGCAGCAACTGCTTGTGGGTTTCAGAGCATACACCCCTTCCATTCCCCTTCCCCAGGCTGGGGAACGTGCCGGGGCCACGTGAGGAGCTGTGGCTGTCCGTCGCAAGGGGAATCATGGAGTTTCCCCTTGGAAAGCTGAAGGGGGAAGGGATGATCCGATGTGACTCATGGAACAGATGGATTTATGGATTATTTTGGAGCCTCATGTGCTAATTTTGCAAATGCTGTATGTCTGCAGGCTCTTAATAGCTGCATTCCTGGGTAAATGGATAAAGAATCTGTCCTGTGGGGCCTGGAGGCTTTGGGGAATAACTTATGCAAATCCTCCAGCCTGGAAGCAGGTGCTGATGGCTTTCAGCAGTTTCCCTCTTGGGATGGTGCTGATCTGCTTGGTGTGCTCCAAAGAGTGCAAGAAGGACCCAGCCGCGCAATCGGCATGGCTCTGGGTGGGTGCACCAAGGGCTTTGAGGGTACTAGAAGCACGGGTAAAGACGGATGTGCTTCCCAAGAGCCTTCTTGCTGGGACAGCTGGAACCAGGGGAGCACAGAGCCCTGCAGCCCGTGGCTGCCTTGGGATGAGGGGTGCTCAGGCAACGTCCCTGCAGAGGGACTGCAGAGCTTGTGGGTATCACAGTGCCAGGAGCTGGTGCTGGTGGGGCTGTCCATGCTGCCTGCTGCTTCCCTCCTCCAGACGAGCATCCTGCCTGCTCCTGGCTCAAGATGTCCTTTGAATGGTGAGGCTCTGGTTTTACAACTGCTTTAGCTCTGAGAGGCAGAGCTCAGGCAGAGCCGCAGCCCAGTTGGAGAGCAGGAGCCGGGTGCTGAAAGATGCATTCCGAATGCGAGGTGAAGGGAAGAGAAATTATTAAACTCACAGATAGCAACAGAGCTTCCTTTGTGAGCGGTAGAGATGGGAAATTATGCTGAAGCAATGCATTGCAAATCACCCACTGAAAGGCAGAGAAGGCCCTTTTATCCTCCAGGCCCTGAAGTTTTTCTGCTATCTTTGTATGCAGAGGCATTCCTTCAGGGGAGAAAGAGAAGCCAGCAATTTTGTGCCTGATTGGCAGGCTGTCCAGTGCCAGTAAAGATGTTTGTGTTTTCAGAGAAGGGCTCACAGACTGAAATCTCACTCTTGCATTTTCCATTACAGAGGAAAATGAGACTTGGAAGGCGTTCTCCATTAGCACTGCTTAGCCTCGGAGTAATAGTGGTGCTCCAGCGACTTGAGAGGAGGAACGCTCCGCTCCAGCCCAGCAGCCACGCTGCATGGCACGGGTTCAAAATGCCCCTAGGAAGAGATTCTCCATCATCATTTGTGTTTGTTGGTGTTCCCAATGCCGAGGGGCTGCTCAGCTGGCACTGGGGCGGGTGGGGGAGCCAGGGATGGGATGCTCTGGAGGGCACTTCTCATTGCCCCGGTACAGCGAGATGGACAGAGGTTTGCAGAGGGACGTGCACCCCGGCAGGGGCCAGGGCCGGGCAGCACGGTGCACGGCAGCAGAGGGTGCGTGCCCGTCCCCGAGCCCCCCGTGCCAGGCTCCATCCGCTGCGGCTGTGCAGCAGAGAGAGGAACATCTGTTAACACAAATGCTTTTCGGAGCCGTTCTCGGCGCCTGCGTCGAGCAAACCCCGCTCGCCTTGTTCGGTCTTTAGCTCTGGAACGGGTTCAAACGGTGCTCGGGAGCCGGGAGCGGGGGGAAGAGCCTCTAAAGCTTTAATAAGGCGCCGAGTCAGAACTTCTGCCGGGCTCCATCCTCCGTGCATGGGGGAGAAGAGCGGGATTCCTCACTAACAAACACCTTTGCAGCAGCTCATTAAATCACTGCGTTTCTGAAGCGCAGCAGGGCACTTGTATGAATAAATAGCGCAATCTCCCAGCCTGAAGTATTTTCACATCTGAGTTATTTCCCCTGCATATGATCAGCTCCTTCCTTGGCTTTTTTTCGCTCCCCCCTCTCTGCCACAAATGATTTTCACTGATGAGCACAATTAACAAATGAGAGGCAAAGTCAGAAAACCACATTTCCCCCCCAGCCTCCCCGTTCTTCCTTTAATGTTTTACAGCTTAACAAATCGCCCAGGAAAAGGGAGCGAGGAGAGGCTTCTGCTGCTCGTCCAAAGGCAAAAAAGCTTTTCTCTCTTCCTTGCTGCCTCTCTTTGTAGGCTACAAAATGCCACAAAGCAAAGAATGAAAAGATGTGGCCAAAAAAAGGCGAGTGGAAGGACAGACCCTCTCGGAGTGCTTCTCTTGCCCTGTGTGTTTGCTCCTTTCCCATCCTCGCTCACACGTTCTGCCCATGAGATGCTTTAAAGGTACCAGCAGACCAGGACCCGTGGTGAAACAGGCGGAGCAAAAGGCTTTCTTGCTCACCCTGAGCTCCGCCGGGGTCTGCGGGAGGGGGTCAGCGGCCAGCAGGGAATTCTCTGGAAGCAGGTGCATGGGAATGGTGCCAGGTCTCTTCTCAGCCCCTTGGCAGCGCTGGCATTGGGGCACAGGCAGTGCTTGGTGCGTGGCAGGGATGAGCGGGGCTGCAAGCACATGAGGGCTGCGAGCCCTCGTTCATAGCACAACTGATCCACTTGAGAGCACGCTGCAGCCCAGCGTGTGGCAGGAAGCGGTGTCTGGGCCGTGTCTAGAAGCAGCCGAATTTCACCCCTCAGTGGCACAGTGTTAATGCGGGAATGGCAGCAGGCTGGGACCCAGCACAGGCCGGTGTTCCCCGATCCACAGCCCTCCCTGCAGCATTCCCTACGAAGCCTTTTCCAGCATGATCTAATTATCAGGTAAATAAAGGGGCGCTCCCTCCCAGTTAATTTGTTAGGTAGCTTTATTCCCAACAGGAGAGAGATGACACGGCAGTGCGTTACGTGCGGCGTTGCTGGTAATTATTGTCATTGCTCCGTGTGAGGTTTATGGTGGTAGCAGGGCGAGCCTGGAGCTGCTGCCTCCCGTTCCGCTGTAATTAACGTTCCCGGTGTGCTGCGGGTGGCTGAGCAGGGACGGGCCGGAGTCAGGCGTTCCGGGGGCACCAGGAAAGGGCTCCCTGCCTGCACCGCGCTGCCTGCGCGGAGCCAGGGCACCAGCCCAAAGGAACACCACAAGGTTCATCCCTCAACGCCACCACCTCCAGGCTCGTTTCTTTTCCCGCTGCTTGGCCAAGGCTCTGTTTGCCAAGGGAAGCAGATCTGTATTGGCTTTGTAAGAACTCCGTGTTACTCCCAACAAAACAAAGGTGTAGGAACGTCTTTATGGAAGATGATGAATTCCTGTAGTCTTCTCTGGTGAATGTTGCTTCTGTAAATCTCTCCCTCTCTCTTCGCATGTGCTAATTGGTCTTAGCACTAATTAATCGGATTTCATTATATTCTCTTTAATTTGTCAAGATAGCATTACTTTATTGGGCAAAGAAACGCTTAAGAGGATTGTCACAATTGGAGTAATTGCCCCCCCTTCTTTAAAGTTACTGAGAGAAGCCATTATCAATGAGGCTAATTTGCATACCCATTAGGGTAATCGCTTTAGTTTAGCCAAATTTGCGCAAATTTACATAGCAAATTGACCTTCCACATCTTCACTTAAACATAGGAAATGCGAGAGAGACGCGCGCTGGCATCGCAATGAGACCGAGTTTATTTCGTGTGCTTCTCTCACTAAAAGGGGTCTAATTACAGCCAGTAATGTTTTATTTCATCCGGAATTGCCAAGCAAATCGGCTCGCTGGCAGTTCCCGCTTTTTCCCTTTGCTGGGATCACAGGGTAGGGAGCATTGATCAGAAAGTCATGTCCTAATGAAGCTGTGTTTGACATCCATGCGTCGTCCATCCACCAGAGGTGCTTTTGTTTCCACCAGGCTTCCTGGATGCCCCTGGATCCCCAGCTCCCGATAGATATCCCTCTGCTGGGTCCAGAGGGGGATTAGGGGAAGGCCTGAGCGAGGCTGCTTGTGGCTTTGCTTTGCCCACGTGCATGGGCCAGCACGAGGTCCAAGGTGATGGAAAAGCATCCCCTCAGTCCGCTGGCTGAGCACACCTCCTTCCCCCATCACCATTCTCTCTGTGGCCTGGAGGGGTTTGAATGGCAGCCTTCATGGTTTGATGGTGGATTTTCCACTAATGCAAGGCATTACCTAGTTAATTTGGCCAGAATAGAGTGTAATTCTGCATGGTCAAAGTCATTGCGACTCGAGCTGAGAGCTCCATTCCAGTGCTCTGCCCACCCAGCGATTGCAGAGCACCGAGAGCTCAGTAGCGGCTTATTAACGGGTGTCCTCGGGAGCTTATTGAAGGGATGGCTCCTCGTCCGCATCCAACGTGAGCAGGGGGGAGGTTTGCTTTGCAACGCCCCTGCATTCCCTCCTGCCACCCTGCTGCAGAGCAAGGCACACCGCAGCATCGACCTACCTGTGCGGGTCATCGCGCTGCCAGGGCAGGGAATGGGGATGTGACACTCTGGAGCCGGGATGAACGCTTTGGAAAAGGCTCTGCCGTGCCTGCAGGCAGCTGGTGCAGGTGATCCATTTTCCAAGCGTGTTTGCAAGATATGTCAGTAAGGAATCTGTTGAGGGGGGGAGCAGAGCAAACCCTGAGACTTGTTTACAGCGCTCTGGGTAGCTCAATACCTGCTCGGGATCTCCTTCTCCAGCGTGGCATTAAGGAGATCCTCATGCGACATCCCTGGGGTTTCCCCACGATGCCGGCGTGCCATTGATTTTGAGCGAATGTTTGCAATCCCATTTCCCATGTAAGGAAACACGGTGAGGGGATCCTGCAGATTTTGGGTGGCTTGCTAACCACTGGATCCATTCAGGTGATGATCCCTTTGGAGTTCCTTCCTCTGATTTCCAGCATCTCTGCTTGAAACTGCTCTGTGCAAAAGGAGCAAAGCCTGGGTGTGCATGTTCAGTGCTCCGCTGGGTTATGCTGCTGGAAGATGTGCCCTAACCCTGCCTGATTCCATAACGGGAGCAGCAGGGCTCGTGGCACAAAGCCAGGGGCTGCTGGTACCTATTTAGTTCCTTGGCTGAGTGAGGCAGGATGCTCATGGGAACGTGGCTCCGAGCAGCCTGTCCCTCCTGAGCTTTGCAGGTGGCTTTTAGATGGTGAGACTGGCACAGGGAGCTGGCTCCCCTGCCTCCTGCCCAGGGACAAGGGCACAAGAGCCCCGTGAGGCCGAATATCCATGCTGGAGCATGCGGGGATGCAGCAGGCACCCCTGATGTCGTCAGCTCTGGGGCTGAGTCAGCAGAGCAGCCAGGCCCTCGCAGTAGCTCAGTCATCATGAGACGAGAAGCAGGGAGCAGAGCGGGAGGGGATGAGTAATGTACTGCAGCCCCGGAGGTGGTGGTGATGAGGGAGTGCGCTGACACGTTGTGTGCATTGCTCATGCCTCTTCGCTCCGTAAGACATGCACCGTTCCCACAGCCCCGCGTGCGTGGCTCCTCTCTTGGTTAAAGGCTTCTTCCAAAGCCAGCAGTTTATGTCCTGGCTTTTGTTTGAGCCCAGGGGTGCTCTGCGGGTGCAGCCACTGCCGTGCAACACTGCTGCTGGCCACTGCATGTGAGGAAACCCCTATCTCTGCTTCAAAAGCACCCAGCCACAGTCTCTGGTTTGTCTTTAAGTCACATCCAGCACCAAGGGAAGCTCATTCAACACCTCCAGATGAGTTTGACAGCCGCCTCCCCGAGGGGTCGCACCTCACGGGGGCCATGGAGTGGGAAGAATTGATTCGGGATAGGGAAATCAGCGGCACCGAAGCCAGGCACGGGGGTGTCGTGGAAGTGATGGAGAGGTGTGTTCCCGGCTGGATCCTGAGGCTTATGCTGGGGTTGAGGGATGGAGGCTCGGCCCCCCTCACAGCAGGAGCATCTCTGTCCTCTCAGCTGTTTGCAGCCTGCTCTGCGTGCCCATGGCCTTGCCTAATTACAGTGTGAAGGTGGGCTCCTGCCTGTCTAACTGTCAGCCAGGATGAGTTCGCCGGGAGGCAGAGACACGGAAGCGATGCAGGAGAAAGGGAACAGTCTGTGCCAGGCTTGATCAGAGGGGACCGGGCCTTTACACTGTTTCCACCAGGGCTGTGCTTGCTCCTGATGCCCGAGGCTAAGAGCAGCCGGGATGGATGCTGAGCAGGGTGCTCGTCAGGCTGCAGTGCTCCCAGGCCCTGTGTTTCACGCCACTGGGCACCCTTTCCTGCCCCATGTCTTACCAAGGCGAATCCTCACGTTGCACTCTCCTTCCTGGGGCAGGTGAGGGGTGAAACACCATCAGCCTGCAGGCCCAGCCTTCCCTTGCACCTGTTTGCATCTTCATCACTCTTATTAACAGTAACTACAATATCACTGTATTCATCAGCAGCACGAATCCTTCACCCAGGCGAAGGATGGAGTTTTTTCCTTCGGAGAGATCCAGAAATCCTCCACCTACCTGTGTAGTATTCCTTGTGCTGGGATAAAGATCATTAGAGCCTTTGTTAGTGGAGCTGACTGACAAGGGGAGTAGATTAATATTAGAACACCCTGTCAAAAGTGGTGAAAAGGCTGGATTGATTGTAGGGGAAGTTTAGTCAGAGTTGTGTGTAAAGCCCTTGGGTGGTTACACTGCAGCAAATCAATCTCCTATATTAGCACATCCCTGTGGGAGCAGTCAGCCTCACTGTTTATTACACCGAGGCTGCACATCACAGGTACAGTGCTCGTCGTCTCCCTCTTGGAATTCGCCACCGGAAATCACAGCCACGCAGACAAGCACCTGAGGCAAGCGAGGCGCTGGGTACCCACAGGGTCCCAGCTCATGGGTGCTGCCATAGGGCAGGCTGCCAGCTGCCCTCTTCCAGGGGAGACTCCTCTGACGGCAGCCGAATACCTTTCCTTTGGGAACTGCTAATTCCTTATTCACCGTGGCAGCTTTCACCCCGGTAGCCAGGTGATGGGACAAATGCACATGGGACACCTCAGCATCATGGGTTATCACCCAGGGGAAGGTGGTTCTGCACCTGAAATGGGGTGTGTGGGCATGGGGGTGCAGAAAGCTTGCATGCTCAGGGCACTCGGAAGCGTTGCTGGTGCCTGCATCTGTGTGAGAGCATCCCACTGCAGCATCCCCGCTGCCTCCACAGCAACTGTCCTCCCTCCTGCCCGGGACAGCAGCTCCCAGAGGTGGGAGAGGGAAGAGGGGAGTGCTGGTCAGCTATGGAGTGGTCCCAAGGGCCCTGTGTTAGGAGATGCAGTGCTCTCAAAGGCACATCCCTCTGGATGCCTGGGGAATGCTGAGCCCCACAGGACGCACAGCTGGCTCGGTGCTGGGTGTCCCCGACCCCCTTCCCACCCTGGCTGCAGCCATGATCCTGTGATTCTAGGATTTGAACTGTTTGGCTGGGGAAGCTCTTGCTGGAGATGAAAGGCTGTAGATCCGTATATTCCCACCCTGAACATCTCTGTTAGCAGAGAGCAGCTCTGCCCTAGCAAAGCTGCTGCGTCTGGCTCTTTGCTTTCTCCCTGGCTTTCCTGGGCTCCTCTCTCCTCCAGCACCTTGGGGGCTGCTGGACTTTCCCTCCCGCTGCCCATGGCAGGTTTGCTGAATAACACGCTGGTTTTCATGGGATGCAAACAGGAGGCTTCTCCCGGAGCTCTCTGTAGGGAATAAAGTGCTTTAGTTACTGACACGGTTAAATGCCTGCTGAAGCAGAAGGACCTGTTGCACACTTGGAGGGTTCCAGGAAGCATCCTAGTGGATACCCAGCCGCAGATGTGTGCCCACAATCTGAACACCAGTGGTGGTTCCTATTAGCGGGCACACTCTTGCTTGTACACAGCCTTTCTGTGTGGCACTTAATAAACCAGATCATTTCCATTCTTCCTCTTCTGCTGTCACTTACTTCACTTTTTATCCACACAACAGAAAGTCCTTCCCGAGCCCCCCATCCTCTTCTCTCACTAACGCTCCTCACTTTCAAATGCTAATAATCCGCAGCACTAAAAGGCTTAGAAGTGGTTCTGGATTGTTTGATCTTTGCCCTGTGATCTACTTTCATCTTCCAGCTTTCAAATGTTACTTCAGATTTACTTTAACCTATTAACAGGCTTGGTATTCACAGGCGTGCACTTTGGCCATGGTTTGCATCAAATCCACCCAAATTCTAACGAAGACAGGGGAAGTTAAACTTCTGGGCATCAACTTCGCAGAGCAGTTGCTCACCCGCTGTGGTCAATACCGCCACAGGGACCTTTAGCCTCTTCATGCACTGACCTTAAGGGAGGAGCTGCCTGGCCACCCATGGACAGGGGGTGCGGAGGGAGGTGCTGGGGGAGCAGGAGCAGCCCCCAGCCCTGCTCGTCCTTCCCCTTGGGAGAGAAGGGGTTTGAACCCAGCGCTTTGCTCCGGAGCTCCTCCGCGTGGCCTTATCCCTGTCGGAGCAGCGCTGGAGACATCGGAGCCCTCCCGAAGCCGTTGCAGCTTCCTCCGGCCTCCTCCGCTCCCTCCGAGAGGGGCAGCCGCAGCCTGGGAGATCTCCAGGCGTTAGGGCAGGCGATCAATCACAGCAGCAGTTATCGAGCGCTTCTCTAATGGACATTTCCTTCCCGAGCATCCCCCCTTGAGCTCCCCAGGGCCACGGAGCAGCTTTCACAGTGAGAAGCCAAGGGGGAGCCTTGCCAAGGCCTGATCCCTGCTTGGAGGTGTGCTGGGGCAGGAGGATACAAGGTGAGAGCTGCCAAGAGCTGGCATAGAGGGTCCAGCTCGTCCTCCTGGTGGAAGTGACCCAAGGCAGCCCTGATGTGGGCCATAGGATGCGCTGCCTGCGGCCACCCTGCTCCCATGGGATCCCGGCCCTCTCTGCCAGCTCCTGCACCCCCGTCACCACTGCTATTCCAGGAGAATGAAGCTGTTTAATATTTAAACCTGAGCAGCCCAGGCAAAGCTGCTTTTCTTTCTTTATTTATTCTTCTAATTAAATGCCAATTAGAAAGAAAGAGGAAGGGGGAAAAGAAAGGCATTAAACACTTAAACACCCACTACACCCGCGCTGCTCCAGCTTGCTACGAGCTAATGAGCTACTTGAGCGAGCATTTGCGATTCCATGGCAAACAACCCATAACCTGCCCCAAACCCGGCAGCGAGGCAGGAGAAGCCCTCGGCCTCCCCGGCCCCGTGCGGGCAGTGCCCGCAGCCCACGGCTGCTCCCGTGGCATCTGTGAGGGGCTTTGCTGATGGAAACGCAGTGCGGCAGAGGGCTCGCAGCGCCCGCCCGCCCTTCGCTGCTCGCTGCCTGCAGAGGGGTGCCGGGCAGGGGCCGGCGCAGCCTGCGGAGCTGTTTATTAGCATTTGCATGTGTGCTAATAGGAAAACATCACTTCAAGCTTCAGCCCTCGTCTGCCTGCTCGCAGCCGGCAAAACACAGCGAGGGAGAGCTGTGAAGGGAGAGCATGTTCTAAATGTGCTGGGGAGAATTCAAAGGCACTTGAAAGTGGGGATGTGGTCTGGGGAAGAGCCTGTTTTCAATGCAGATTTGTCTTTGTCTGAGTTCGTTGATGCTCACTTTAAGCTCCTGTGGCACCCTGTCATCTCTGGATTGCTTGTTTGCCTGTGCCAAAGTCAACTCTAATTTCTCCCCTCCTTTCAAGAGGGAGCCGTGATTTTCCCTCTGCTGCACAGAGCATCAGATGGGCAGGACAGAGCCTGGCTCTCTAATGCTGACAAGATTACCTACTGATTGCCCGAGTCCAAGCCTGCATCCCAACGAGTGCAGGGGCAGGTGGGGGAGGAAAGTGCTGGAAACTAGTCTCCAATTCCCGGTGAAGGACAAGGCCCTGTGGGGACCGGAGCTGGGGGGATGCTTTGCTGTTGCTCTAAAGTCTCCGGGGAGAAGCGGGACCAGGCAGGAAGCACTTGCAGGATGCTGCTGCTCTGCAGCAGCCAGGCCTCCGCAGGTCAGGCTGCCAGGCTTCATTACTCTTCCCTCCTCTGTGCCATTCCAGCTGGAGGCCAGGAGGAGACCCTGGTGGAATATTAACTCCGCGGTCGCCAAGTGATTATTTATTACAATCACTGCTTTCGGGTCCTTTGACTCCTCTCTGTTAATTACACTGCAGGGTGTAATAAACATGATGGAAAGGGCCCAGGCGCGGCAGGCCGGGAGCTGGAGCCGCACTGGGATAGCGACCGTCACCGCTGCATCCCGCCTCAGCCCAGAGAACCAAAACGCTTGTCCTGGGTCTGCCCGAGCAGGAGGTGCTGCTCCGTGTTGCCCTGTCCTGGGGGGTCCCCGGCCTGGCTTCCTGCAGGGATGAAGGATGCTGCGTGTGTCCCAAGGGCCCCATGGGGATGAGTGGAAGCTGGCCCGAGGCACAGCTGTCCTGCCCCTGCTCTGCACTGGAGAAATATTAGGAAAGGGAGGAGAGAAGAGCTCATTTCAGTGGTATCTGAGTCCCCCTGGGGCCTCCTGCAGAGCAGGATGTGAGCAGCGCTGCAGAACGGGGGGGAGCAGCTCTGCTCCCGTTGGTTAACGTTTAAACCCACAGATTAAACAGAGTCCTTCTTATGGTGACAGAGCCCATGTCCCGGTCCCCAGACGCCTCTCACACAGCTCAGTGCTGCGCCAGGGACTGGTGCCAGCTGGAATATTGCTGCTGATGGGATTTGGCTGCAGGATTCCTGTTTCCAGCCCCATCAGTGTCTGTGGGTCTCTGGCTGGGCGCTGCCCTCCCCTTCCCACTGCAGGCAGGGATGAGCTGGAGCCTCAGCCAGCTTCTGCTTTGAGTTTTGACTTCGTTGTTAAAATCACGGCTCAAAGCAGAGCCGTAACAGGAGAAGAAGGAGTCCTGGCATCTGTGCCACCAGAGGAAACCTTTCCTGCCTTTTTCTCCTGCTGCTACCTGTTACTGGGAAGGGATCCAGTGAAAGCACAGCTCTGGAATGACACCACTGAAACTGGAAGCCCTGCAGTGAGGAATGTCTTACAGAGCAGGCATCACCAGGAGGTGGGAGCTGGTGTCCCATAGCAGCACAGCAGCCTGGGCAGGGCACCATCCCCTCTGGGCAGAGCCATGGTGAGCCAGGAGGAATTCTGCCCTTGATTCCTATCCCTACAGAAAACAGAGGGGGCAGGACTGGAGCAGGACTCCAGGCTCCTGGTGCTGCCCCTTCCTCTGCAGGGCTTGGTGAGCTTGGGACGTGAGACACAACAAAGCTCAGGTTTCATTCCCTATGTGATGCAGCGTGGCGTGGAAGGGAGAGAGGCGGAAAGAACATGGAAGAGAAGCTATTTGATTCCAGTGCGGAAGTATCCACTTTAAATACCCTTTTTATTAAATTATCTGCATAGTAATGCTAATAATAGATCTTGTTGGCAGTTCTAATGAGGCTGGAGAATATAAAGTTTCCAATAAAGTTAATTGTTGCCTTTAATACCCTCATCCATTTATACATGGTAAATCTTTAAAGAAAAAGCACTCATTTCTTTCCCATTAAATGCTGAGGGCTGGTCCATCCTCTGCTGGGCCAAACCCATCGAGCTGCCACTGGGAAAACCAGGGTGTGAGGAGCCAGGGCAGGAGGAGAAGGGGTTTTCCTTCCCTGGGGCCCTGCCTTGGATCCCTGCAGCAGGGAGTGTGTTCAGCCTGCGAAATTCCCAAGGGATGGATGGAGACAAGTGATCCTTTCCATTTAAAACTCTCTATTAGGAGGTAGCTAAAGCGAACAAACAATCCTGTTCAAACAAGAGCCAGGACCTTGCTCAGGAGCCAAGCAAACAGTGGGAGTTGACCTGAAATGGAACGAACATGAGCTAACCCCTGCGTGCTCCCACTGCTGCCTGCGGTCGGGGCTCCGGCTCGGATCCGGGGCTCTTCCCACGGGATCCCGCTCCCTGCTCCGCTGCTGGCAGCGGGTAATCCACGGGGGCCGCTGCCATCGGCTGCTCCTAACAGGTGGCTGGATAATTAAGTGTGCTTTATGCACTGTTTTGCTCAGTGTAATTGCAGATTCCATATAAATAATTCACATGGAATTATTATACCGAGGACATCACCCGCCTCCTTATAATTTGCTTAACTGAAATAGGCCCTTTCATCACCACTGGTGATTTGCTTTAAGGCCGTGTACACGCCGTCCCTTACAGGCTGCCTTCGGTGCAGATCGCCGTAAATTGAATTAAGGGATGCAGATTGTTTGTCCACTCCGCAGTGGGAAGGGGTCAGGCCGCTGGACCAGCGTTCCAGGGGCAGGGAATGGGAGCAGTAGCCCGATGCCTCGGCAAGAAGGGGGTTGTTCTCATGAACCATAAGATAATGATAGCGACTGGCTGATGAGCTCGTACATTGTGGTGCAGGAGGGTGCTCCTGCCATGGGCCAGCGTGACAAGGAGGAGGGAGGGTGTCCATGGGGCAACCCTTCCTCCCGAGTGTGCCATGCTCCCTTTTCATGGGGCTGTTTCTTCTTCCCAGTGCGATGCCACTGAGGTTATTGTGAGCCACAGTGGGGTTTTGGTGAGGGGTGCTGGCACATGGCCTCCAGCTCCATCATGGCCCAGCATGGGTTGCAGGATGGCACGGCTGCCTTACCATAAGACACTCCTCCTACGGGCGGTCCAGGGGGCTTCATGGCTGGCGTAAGACTTAAGGACGATGCTCTCACATAAGAGCATATATGGGAAGAGCATTGCTACCGCATCCCTTCTCCCAGTGCCACCCAGGGATGCTGACCCGTCCCATCCTGCTTCCTCGCAGCTCTGTGGCCTGCGGCCAGGGGGCTGCAGGGGGGTCCAGCTGCCCTCGAATGAAACACCAACAAGAGCTCGCCCCTTCTGTCTGGGGAGCTGAAATCACTCAATCAACATGAATTAGGAAGGAGGCATCACAACAGCCCCGGGCTGCAGATCGCATGATTATCCCCATCTTACCATCAGGAAGCTGCAGCATGGAAAGAATAAGCGACCTTTCCAAGGTCACGCAGCGTGGCAGTGACAGAGATGGATTCCGAGCCCAGGAGGGGGCTTCCACAACCCTCCCGCTCTTTATTTTGTATTGCATTTAAAAATAAACCACTGTTATTAAATATCATAATACCCATCGTAGATTTTAGACTTGAACTGCTTCCAGAGATGCTAAATGATAAATATAGCTATTATCAGAATAAGCACTCAGAGAAATTGATAGCTAGCATTTGTTTAATGAGTGTGTGTACAAACACACGCGGAGGCACGCATGTGCTGAGCGGGGAGAGCTTCCAATCCACACTTAGAAGGGGAACTTCTCATCTGAGGGTGAACCCGCAGCTCGGGGGGCTGAACATCCCAGGAGATGCTGGAGACACGGGTTTGGGGTTCAGGAGCGCTTGGCACCCGCATCAGTGGATCCCGCACCGCTCCAGGGCTGGGAGGGAGCCCCCGCTGCGTTAGGGATGTGTTCCATGAGCAGGGGAAATGTCACGTCCATGCACAGACCCCAGGGCTGAGGGAGCAGGATCTGGCCCCCTTTAGTGCGATGCTGCCTTTGCTTCTGCCCTGGATGGAGGGCCCAGTGCAGCCCTGTACATGCAGACAGAGGGCTCGGGCGAGCTCAGAGCCTCAGCAGAGGCAGCGTTAAATCCTGTCATGCAAAAGGTCACAGCGAGACCCAGCAAATGCCCCGTTTAACAACGGGGAGAAATATTTTCCTGGGTGACCTTTGCGGATGAGGTTTAATTGCGCTCTGCAGTCAGTCACGGGCGCTGCTGCGGCCGCGCAGCCGAACGAGGAGGGCTTGAAGGGTCCTTAAAGAGGGACTCTCCGCTCTGCTGCCTTGGTTTCCCTGGGCCGCTGTCCCCAGGGCTGCTGCTGCGGCCAAGGCAGCGGGGCTGCAGTGAGGGAGCTGGGATGGAGAGGTCTGATGCTGGGTGCGGGATGAGGGGGTGCTCTGCGTCAGCGCAGCTGTAGCCCCTCTGCATGCAGAATGCAGGGGCTGTGGTACATGGGGTACAGCAACACCTCGGGGTGGCACCCCAGGGTGTAAAGCAAGGGGTGGGCTCCCAGCTGGTTTGGAGATGAAGCTCAGAGGAAGCACCTGGTGAGGAGCAGCAGCTGCCGCCCGTTATGGGGAGCCTTTAAGATGGTGCAGCCCAGGGCAGCCTGCTCTTGGCAGGAGCTGGGTGAGCTGAGAGGAGCAGGAGCGCGTTCTGCAGGGCTCACCCGGGCCCTGGAGGCAGAAAGCACAGAGAAGGGGGCACCCTTGCCAGCAGAGGTGGCTCTGGGGATGCTCTCAAGGCCTGTTTGGAAAGCAGGAGGCTCCTATAAGGTACATGTGGTGTTTTCTCTCCTTTTAGCCTGGTGTGTTTCAGAATCACTGTGACTTATTCCTGTGGTGCTACTTCTGCTGCTCATGGGGATGCTTGCTCGAGGCTCCTGCAGCGATGTAGCTGCTGCTCCTCCTCCCAGGTCCTTCATCCCCGGCAGCCCTATGGTAGTTTGCAGCAATCAATGGGTTAAAGCTTTCCTGGTCCCTGTCCTGGGGCAGCTCTGTGAAGCGGCCACAGGATTCGCAGGTGGTGTAGGTGGAAGTGTTAATGGTGACAACTGAGGGCTGCTGCTGCTGGCAACTGCTGCCAGGTATCATGGAGGGCACAGAAGGAGAGGCCAAGCATGGGCCCTCCTTCCGAGAGTGGCTGCACTTAAGTGATGCTGCAGAGTCTGCCTGTGCAGCTTCCCTCCGGGCCTGCTCAGTAACTCATCCTGCTGCAGATGCCCTAGGCTAGGATCACTTCAGGATGCTGAGCACCCTTAGACCTTGCGAGTCTGGGGGGAAGCTTTGGGACTGAACGCTTCTGGGAAGCGCATTGTGGTTCAGGTTGGAGGTGGATGGACAAGGGGAGCTCATGGAACTCCACGTTGTGGCCGTAGCTGCTTCCAGGTATGAATGGCACCACTTCCTGCAGGATTGGGGTGCTTCACTAATCAGCAGTGTGCCCTTTGGCTGAAGGGGTGCAGCTGCGTCGTGCTGGGTGTGAAGCTGGGGTGCCCGTGCTGGCAGGTCAATGCCCCATCTCCTGTCCCTCGCCTCCCTGCCCTGCTTTGTTTATTTATGTTTGAGCAGAAGCGCAATACAAATAAAGCGCCGCTATAAAGATGTCAGGAAAAGTTCAAACCTATTCATTATCCATTTCGCTTAGGTTAAAATTGCCATCAAGGCTGCTTGGTTTTGACTTGAGTCGCTTTCCTTTTAATGAGCTTGATATAGAAGGTAAAAGATGCTAATTCATCCTTACATCTCTATCATCTCCCAGCTTCTGCTATATAAAGCATCAAGGTCGCATTCTGGGGAAATGTCTTTTTACCAAAGGTGCCATAATAATAATGAAGAAGCAATTTGTTTCAGCAAACTGCCTACAGTAATGAAGCTTAATTATAACCGTGTTATTAATACTGCTGCTTAAGGTAATTCACTTCTGAGCGGGGCGCAGAACAGTAAACTATAATTTAAACAAGAATCGAGACCTAATTTAAAGCACCAGATCTGCTGCGGGGAAAGGCAAACAGAGCGCTGTGCCGGCGGCGGAGCGCTCCCAGCTCTGCTTCCCAAGCTCCCATTTCCAGGCAGGTCCTTCCTCCCCAGGGCCAGCTTCCCCCCCCCCCCCCCCCCCC
>NDXB01013399.1:39123-81491 GCA_002631895.1 Agapornis roseicollis
CCCCCCCCCCCCCCCCCCGCCCCGAGGCTGCTGCACTTCGGATGCTCTTCCCTTTCTTTTCCAGGCCTCCGTTTCCCCCTTCCTCCGTAAGGAGCCGTGCCGTGAGCCCTGACATCCTCCTTCCCCCAGTCCCTCATTAGCTCGGGTTTTTCCTGTGCTCCCTCACCTCAAAGCCTCCTCTCCACTCCCACTCCCTCCAGCAGCATCTCTCCTTCAATGTGGTTACGCGGGCTCTGTGGAGCCAAATGACAGGAGGTGAGATTTCTGCTTTGCCAGTAATAATGTTCCCTTCAAGCCCTGTGTGGGTAGGAAGAGGAGCAAGGAACGGCAGCATCCTCTGTCCCTTCCCGTTCCTCCTCAGGGCTCGCTGTCAAAGCTGTACGTCCAAATCCTGGCGTGCACAATCCATTCACCCGCACAGGGTTCAGGCAGCTCAGTTTGCTCAGCGATTACACCCCAGCTCACCCTTGTCACTGCCAGGGCTCAGCATCCTGACAGGGAGGAGGAGGAGGAGGAGGAGGGCCGGGGGAGAAGTAAATAGGTGGAGTGTTTCTTCTTGGAAAGGGGAAAAAAAGCCTCCATCACTGTTCCACTTGACTGCAGCCTCCCGCAGGCTGTTTCATCTCATATTATCTAAGCTCCAAGGGGGTGTCCAATTTGAGGAACAATAACTATAAAGTCATTTGCAGTCCCCCGCTGCGGCACAGCACATGATAGCCTGTGTAAAGCAGCAAACAGCCTTGATGGCCCCTTCTGCCGCGCCGGCCTCGGGTGTGCTGCTGGCGAGCTCAACCGGCTCCTCGGTGGCGAGGGGCTCTGCTGGGGAGCTGGTGCTCATCTCATGATGGGGGCAACCCAAGGGCAAGGCTGGAGCCCACTGCATCCTCTGCGGGAAGGTCGGCAGGGCCAGTGCTGATGGCCCTTTCCCCCTGCGAGCTGCGGACCTGCTCTGCACCAGCTCCTCCTGCTTCCATCCAAGCAGCTCTGAGAGGTCGCTGCAGCCGCGATGAGCTCAAGCTGATCCTGCCTGTGGGGCTGGATCTAGAGCAGGAAATGGGGGATATGTGGTAGGTTGGTGTCCTGCCTTCACAACGTGCCGCAGGGCTTCCCGCTCCGTGCCTGGAGCGGTGCTGGAGGCACCCCAGGAGGGTTGGTGGGTGCCTCGGTGGCTGTGGGGCAGTGGCAATGGGAGCTTTCTGGGCATCAGGATGCAGGTCTGCTCCAACTGAACCAGACCTGCTGTCTGGGTGCAAATATGCTCCCAAGGGAAGCTCTTCCTCCTCTTCTCTGCAGCACGGACTGACTCATCTTGCTGGTTTCAGCCTTCTTGTTTCCATTATTTCCATTGGAAATAACACCTACGTGCAGCTGGAGCTCAGCCCTGCTCCTCCATTTCTGCAGGCAGATGTGGCTCAGTCAGGGGCAGTCCCCAGACTTTTCCTATGCTCAACATGGATCAAACATCTTCCAGCCTGAAAGCTGGACCTGTATTCCCAGGATGTTTCCTTTTGGTCACAGCGCGCCCAAAAAATCTTTTCTCCTGTATCCTCGGAGATGCGCTCAGCTCTGCTTTGCCTCTTCAGCCTTGCTCAGCTTGGTTCCCCCTGCTCACAGGGGGCTGTGTTACAGACCCACCGTCACACGCTGCGACATCCCTGCTCCTGCTGGGCTGCTCTGGGTCCCGCGGCACTGCTGAGCCGCGCTGGCTCATCCCACTGCCTGCTCTGATGGCACACTTCATAGCTGCGCTCCTGAACTACAGCCTTAATCCCTGATAAGAGACTTGATCTCAGCGGGAAAGAGTCAACTGGCAAACGCTGTGAGTGATATAAAGCAGCCCGGCGGGGCTGAATGCATTACCTGGAGGTTATTTTAAGAGAAACAGGGAAGGGGAAAAATAGAGGGAAATAAACAGCAGGAGAAATGGAGGCGAACCCCCGGTACTGAGCTCCCCTGTGCACGTGTGTCACCTTGCTGAGTGCTGGGGCTTCCCAAGCCCTCCTTGCGCTAAGGCCTCAGTGAGAACCAAGCCCAGCACAGGTCTGGGAGATGGTGGGTGCTGAAGGAATGAACCGTGGGCTTCCCTTCATCTCACTGTGCAGCTCAGCTGCTGCGGGCCCTTTGAGAAGGTGCTGCAGAGCCCAAGGTGAAGCCCGCATGAACCACAGCAAGATGCTTTCTGTGCTGTTCTTTTGCCTCGCTTATGCTGTCCCTGGCCAGAGGGGTTTGTGATGCCCATGTGGGGTCAGGCACTGGGTTTCCTTTCCTTTCCTGGTGGGAAAGGGTTCCCCAGGCTGGGATACAGAGCTCTGTGCTCCAGGCATCACTCCTCTGCTGAGTGGCTGTGAGACCAGGGCACCAGGGAGCTCCGTCCTTCTGGGAGATGGACCCAGATGGATATCAGGAGAGCAGCAAATAACGCGTTCACCTGGTGAATGGGAGTGAGGAAAAGCTTTTCTGCAGAAACACACTTGCTAGGGCTTCTTGAAGAATAAATTGAGTCAAAATGAGGAACTCCGTGACAATTTATACAGATGTTCTACATGATCCAATACTGGGGGAGAAGGATGAAGCTATTACAGTAATTAACTTATTGCACATCAAAGCAAAGGTGCTAAAGAGGCTTTTCTGTGCAGCGGGTCTATTCAGCAGAGGGAGAAAAGGGAGCGACAAGGCTGCAGGAGGATGGTGGGCAGAGCATCCTCATCTATCCGGAGCGGGTCCGGCTAGCCTGGGTCTAATTTAAGACAGACTTTGAGACAGGGAGAAGAAGTACTCAGCAGGGACTGTGGGGAGAGCAGAAGTTTTAATTGGGTTCTATCTCTTAGCTAATCAGGAAGTATTTTGGTGACAATTAGGTCACAGCCTCTGGCATGTCTGTGAAGCAGCCATCTATCATGAGCCCTACCTGGGCTCGCAGGGTGCCATTTCTGAGTTTCCAACTGGTGGAAAAGCCCTTCTAAGAAATTAAGGTGAAAAGCACGGTGGTGTCTGGGGGGGGACGGCTGTCAGCTGTGATTGATGGCTGGCAGCGGGCAGGAGCAGATGTTTACTGGGTCCAGCATGGCTTGCGAACCCTGGTGCGTCAGCAGCAGCTGCTCCTGCAGTGAGTGGATGTGAGGAGTTGTCCCATAGGGCTGAGCTGGGGGGGATCCAGGGCATGGCCTGACCCGGGTGAGAGGCTCCACAGGCAGATGGCAGCAGGAGCATTCACAGGCCCCGTGGGAGCAGCTCCTGGGGCCTGTGGAGCTGGACTCTTTGGGGCTGCAGGGAGCACATGGAGCGGCTGAAGGAGTCTGCCCTGCGCAGCTCTGCCCAAACGTGTCGAAGTCCTTGAAGCCCGGTGCTGTTCTTGAAGCAGGATAGAAAAGGGAGCAGTGGAGGGGGTTGCTCGCATCTCTTTGAGGCTGGGGCTTGGGCAAAGCCCAGCGTGGATGGAACGAATGATCCCCAATAGATCCGTGCAGGATAGAGCAGCAGCCTTGGAGGAAAAGCTATTGCAGCATCCTTCAGTTTCATTTTCCTTTTGAGCTAATGCGGGTCCATGCCGACTGCCCTGATCTGTTAGGAAGGGACCAAGCCAAACGATGTCTGAAAGTCTGAGGAGTTAAACCACCAGCTAAACCCTGTACTTTTCAATCTGAAAACAATGTAGATAAAGGCAAGGAAGCTCATTTGTTGCAAAGGAGTGAAAGACTCGAAAAGCAGCTACAAAGCATTTCTTCACTTGTGGAGATGAAATGCTTCAGCTGGTGCTCTCGGGCTGCATTTGGGGCTGCGATTGCTGACTCTGCTTTCCTGCCTCATTTACTGCCATTCTCTGGATCTCAAACTTCTGGTTCAGTTTGAGATGGACCTGATTGTTTTTAACGTCCCCGGCCCTCGGAACAGAGGGGAATCGTTTCCCTCCCCGCTCAGGTTTGCGACCGAGTCCTCCATCTGCAGAATTCACTTGGATCAAAGCAGTCAGGGGCTGCTGACCTGCGGGTCACCCTTCAAGGCCTGTTTGCTCATTCGGGCTGCATCGGAGGCTGTGGATTGAGTAAGAGGTCAGGGTTTTCCCTCGGGAGCCAGACAGAAAGGCTGTTAAGTTGGTTTTATTAGCGGAGACCTTCAGAGAGATGCACAGACCAAAGCAGAGGAGGCACTGCAGGATTTTTCTATTCCTAAGGCTTTCTGAGCAGGAAAGCAGCACCCATGGAAAGAGCCTCATTTGTTTTCTCCTACATAGCTCTGATAGAAGAGAAACGAATCGGGCATCTCATTAACCGTTTGCTTTCCCCCTTACAGCTCGGGGAAGGACATCGTGCGCTGGTGCAGAGCCTCAGAGGCACGGAGGGAGCAATCGCACTGAGATGGAGGTGAGGTGAGGTGAGGCTTTGCTCGCGGGCGCCTTTGAGTGGAGCCTGTGGACCTCGGGTGCGAGTGTTGGCCCTCGGGTCCCCGGGGGGGGGGTCCTCGCTAAAACAAGCACTCGTCTGTCTCCCTCAGCCCTTCCCTTTAACGGGCTGCGGTGCGGGCTGTTCGGCAGTAGATGCCCTGGGCACATCTCTGCTCCAGGTTAAGTGGCAATTACTTCTAATTAGGAGCCACTAAATATTTGATACGCTTTGGACTGCCGCAAGTGACCAGCGGAAAGGCAGGCGGGCTGCAGAGCATGTGCAAGTCCTCAGTGCAGCCTCCCCATAGGGTCCCATTAGGGCCACCTCGGCCCTGCGCTGGGATGCCCAACAGGATGACAACTTCCCATCGTGTCTTACAGTGTGGGCATGGGCGGGTAATTCCAGCCCCTTGGCCTCTTTTCTGTTGCAAAACGAGGGCAGCAGCAGCTGCAGGGATGCATAGGAGCACACCTATGGAGTTCTCCCATCCTCCCGCTCCTCCCTCCAGCCGCCCTGGCAGGGAGCAGGATTCACAGCCGCAGCTTTGCCTGCGGAGGATGACGGGGAAGGAGCAGGAGCCTTCGTCCCGGGTGGAGATGTCCTGCTCTGTCGTGTGCTGGGTGCAGGGCGGCTGCGCTGCTGCTGCCTTCACACCCTGAGCCCTGCACAGCAGCCACGCGTTGTGCACGTGCCCCTCCGAAGGGAGATGACCAATTCCATGGCCAAGCTTTGGAGCCACGTTACTTAACAGGGGGTGGGTGCCCTTCATCGTATGTCCTCGGGCACCAGCCTGCAGTAAGCTTCCAATGCTTGTGCAGGCTGGGATTGCATGAAGGGCACCGGTGCTGTCCTGCTGTATTTGTGCGGTGCATTACAGCATCAAAATGACCTCTCTCTTCCTCCAAGGTGATGGTGCTCAGAGCACCCCAGCCGCGGCCATTTCCCTTTCTCTTTGTGCCTGCACAGCCAACCAGGAGCAGGGAGCAGAGCTGCGGTGGCGGATCCTGCTCCCTGAGCAGAGCCACCCCTGCTTCAGAGGATGTCTGCAAGCTGCTCCCTAACTTTGTTTAGATCTCCCTACATTAATTGCAAGGAGAAGGGCTCCGAAGTTCAGCCTGGGAGAGGGGGATCTTTGATGTAGCAGGCTGTTGTCTTTGAATAAAGCTTTATATTATTATGTAAAGCATAAAGGGCAGTAGTTAGAATTCTGTGCTGATTAATGTAATAACTCTGTCTTCCCGGGCTCTTCCCCCTCCTTTCTGTAGCGAGTGAGGGGGAGGAAGACTCGCTTCAGAAATGAACCTTTTTCTCCCAGCCTCATGGACTTCCCATGGAAGGAAGGAAGGACGGGCTGGCACCACTGGCCTGCAGCAGCAGGGGACATGGCAAGAGGCAGGAGGGGGATTGGTACCCACTGCCCCAGGTAGGAGGGTTGCACTGCCCCCGGAGGGGTGATGCAGGCCGGGCGCTGGTGATGCGTGCAGCACATCCCGTACCCCAAGGACAGCTCCACACGGTGCTTTCCCCAGCCCAGCGGCAATGCTGCTGCTGCTGGAGGCACTGTGTGAGCAGCAAACCCTCCCTCCTGATCGATCGCAGACGTGGGGGGTCACCTAATTGGGCCCTGCTCACCGAGAGCTGCTACACCGGAGCCCGGGCTCGGATCTCCAGACGTCTGCGAGATCATAACTCATGTTCCGAGCCCGGCTCAGCCTCCTGCTCGCTGCCTCATCGATCCCCCGCCGCCGCCGTGCACCGCGCAGGAGGGCGCAGGATGCTGCGGCGCCGGCCCGGCCCGGGGCAGGAGCCGCTCCTGGATGCCCTCGGGCTGTTTCCCTTTGCCAGGCAATGGTTTGTTGGTTTAGGAAGGAAATTCACCCGGGTTCGCCGCCTTGCTCGTTTTGGCTCTGGCTTTGGACACGCTCCAAGGGTGTTGGCTGAACAGAAGCTGATTCATTACTGGTGCTTGGCTTGGTCCAGCACAGGCTGGGGTAGGAGCCTCTCCTTCCCATCCTGCCCCATGCCCTGCTGGGGCTGCAGCTGCTTCTGCCTCACAACTCACTCCCATCTTCACGGCCACATCCAGAGCCCTCATGTCTGTGCTCAGCCTGGTCTCCAGGCAGGACCCAAAAGCCCGATTTAACAAGAAAAAGCTGTTCCAAGTGTGATTCCTTCACACATGCATGGCTATGGTGTACATCCCTTGTGGGGATTCTGCTAAAGCAGCCTCTCCAGATGAGCAGAGCTGGGATCTGTTCTTCTCACACCTTCCTGCCTGAGCTTATACCTACGGAGGACAGGTGGGAGCAGTGCTCATCATCAGCCCTGTGCCCGCATCCTGCTCCAGGAGCAGCCAGAGGAGGTATGGAGGTGCTTGGACCAGGCTTTCCCACCAGCAGGGTCCCACCTTCATAAACCTAGATGGTGTATGGGGGGGCTGTTGTCTGGGACCCCCTTTGCTGCTGGAGCCTATCCTGTACCCAACACGCTCACTGTCTGTCCTTGGAGCTTGCTCAAGAGGCTGTGCGCTCCCTCGGATGCACCCAGAAGGGATGTCGGGAGAAGAGCGCAATAATCACCGCAGACCCAAGGTAAAAACACAATAATCAAAGACCAGTCCTAAACCCTCTGCTTTAATCTTTGTGCTGCCAGACCCAGCCTCCCTTTCATCTAGGACTCTGCTGTTCTCTTGTTCCTCTGCGCTCAGAGAAACCACACGGCTGGGAGAGGGGAAGAAAACAAGACAAGATTAAACTAATGAGCAGGTAAGCAGGTTGATTATTGTGTCTGATCCTTCCTTCCTTCCTGTTTGTTTCTCTGAACCAATTTGGGAGGCAGAGCCCACACTAACTTTGCCGCAGGCCCTTGTGGCCATTTCCTTCCCTGCAGCCTTTATCCGAACCGTACTCCGGTCTGATTTGCAGAGCTGCTTTAAGGATGCATCAGCCAAGCTGGGCTGTTTGATGGCAACTGCATTTGCCTGCTTTGGGCTTCTGGTGATTTTTATATGTGTTCTGGTATAATGGTGCAATATACGGGTGGGAGAAATGGATGAGCGTCCTCCAGCCTGTTGCTGAAAGCCATCCTGAGACTCATAAAAAGGTCAAGGTTAGGAATCTCTGCCCTGGGCCTGTGAGTCTCTGCAGGCCTTGGAGGTATCCTGGGAAGCATCCTGCATCTAACCGGGCACAAAGTAGTTTAAGCTGGAGATGTGGAAAGGGGTGGGAGAGGAAGGTCGAATCCTTGGGGTGCTGAGCCAGCTCTGGCTCCAAACACCGGGCTTTCTGCAAGTGCTCTGAGTGTTCCTGGCTCTTCCCAGCTCGTGGGGCACAGGGAGCAGGGTGATGCTGTGTGTGCTGCTGCTCTGGGCACACAGGGCTGCAACCCCGGGTCTCGCTTTCCCACGGGGACAGAGGCCACATCGATGCCGTTAGGAAGAGCCACATCCTGGATCCCGCATCTCATTAATCCAGCCAGTGAGTAGCCAAATGCGAGAGGTGATCCATCAAGCCTTGGTGGAAGCATTCTGTGCCCAGGGCTGGGCTGCTGCCAGGCGGGAATGCTGCAGGAAGGGAGACAGCCTGCATTGGGGGGGTGTGCGGTGGGGAAGTGAGCTCTGCATCCACAGGTCATCTCAGTGAGCAGCTTGGAGCAGGGCAGAGGATGCTCCAGCAGCAGGGGCTGTCCTGCTGGCTGATAAGCCTTCGGTTTAGTAGCTACAGACTGNGTCCTCAGCTCATCTCATCTCAGTGAGCAGCTTGGAGCAGGGCAGAGGATGCTCCAGCAGCAGGGGCTGTCCTGCTGGCTGATAAGCCTTCGGTTTAGTAGCTACAGACTGGGAATGGGAAGCAGCCTGGAGAAGGAGCCCTGGCCCAAGGACCCCTTGTCATGGGTGGTACCGGTGTGGGGGGGTCACACTTTGCTCATCTCCCAGGCTCAGGGCATCCTCTTTCTTCCCAAACTTCTGTTTCTAATGATGCTTGTTCCGAAGCCAGAGTCCTGCTTTGTGTCCATCTGCAGCCTCCTTTCAATCCAATTAGTGCCTCCTTGATGGTTCCTTGGATTCTGGTGATGGAGTTTGGGTGAGCCCTGAGTTTGAGGTCCATCTCTCAGACCCCTGTAAGGAGCTGCCTGATGTATCCCCTCCTTTTGCCTTCACTTGCCAGGGCTGCCTGCTTGCTCTGAAGCGTTGGTGCTGTCTCCAAAATAGAAAGCTTTTCAATTAAGAAACTTACTTTTTAGGGCTCATTAAAAAGAGAGAGAGAAGAGAGGGGTTTTCTTCTTTGTGAGTAATTATTATTAATGGCCTTTCTTCTTAGCAGAGGTTTGTTAGCTCTGGAGGAAGGGGAACGCTGGCAGGCTCCTGCACAGGGGGACTGTAAGTGGAAGTGACGGAGAATGATGTCTCCTACATTATTTCATTAGCAGCAGAAGACATCTGAGGGAATACGTGCTGGGGATGCGGCCGGGAGAGATTCCCACCTCATTGCTGCAGACAGGCTCTGTTCCATTGCCGTAGGAAGCCTTTTGTCCCCTTGCAGCCCTGCCAAACGCAAGGCAAACTCCCGGTAACTGAATGGAGCATGGCCAGGGGAGGCAGACAGGGGCTCACTGGAGTCTGCACCGTGCAAACCACACTGCAGCTCCTCCATACCCTGCCCCGGCCTCCCCCCTTCCCCTGCACATCAAAGCATCCCAGCACAGCACCGTACATGACCCACTTTTGTATCCAGAGCATCTGCTCCTGTTTAAAGCTCTTAATACCGCAGTAATCCCGGCTGATCAAAGACTCCCCCATCCACCCACAGGTACCACTCAAACAAGCAGGAGCCTGGAGCAAGGCTGATGGACGAGGTGCTGTGGGCACAGACCCGTACAGTGCATCCCTTCCCGCGGCACCACTGGCTCCGAGCTCTGCACGTCCCTGGGAAGCCTGGTCTTGGCCTCGCTGGGAAATTCAAGCTGAGCAGGATGCCTGTGTCCGCCAAACAAGGGAAGCTCCGCTGTCCCTTGCAATACAGGAATGACTGGAGTGAGAGAGCTGGATCTTTGTGGGACGTGAGGAGCAGCGCATCTGCATCATCATTCCCTGCTCTCTCGGACAGTGATGCATCAACTCCCCTGCAAATGCTGACGGTGGGGCATCCCCCTGCCCCTACCCTGACTGCTGTGCTTGTTGCCTGGGAAATCCAGGTTCAGGCTCTCTGCAAAGGCAGGTGGGAATTGGCATCAGCAACCCCGGCTTCTGCTGCTGAGGAGTGCCTACTGCAGTGATGGCCTGAGAACTACTGCACTGGGCTATTGCTGTGATGGCTCTGATGAATGCTAAGGTTTTGGATAAGGATGGAGAGGCCTTTCCATGACCCCACCAGATTCTGTTACCCTTCAGGGACAGGCAAGCCCCCACACTGAAGAACACTTGACTGATGGCCAAGGCCATCATAAGCATTGCCTCCCTATTCACACTAATTGTCCTCCTCCTCACCACTCCTGCGGAGTGACAAACGACATGGGTTTAATGGCGATGGGATTCCCCTGGCACTCCTCCCTAATCCCTCTAAGCCACGAATGAGGATGTAGGCAGGAGAAGGCACACCGGGAGCAGCCTTCAGGAGACATTCCCTCTCTACGTGTGTCATCCCTAACGGTCAGCCCAGATGCTTTTCCCCGCAGGCGTATTTCCTCAGCTAAAGCCACTTTGGTTCCTGTAGAAGGAGCAATAGAGTCATTGCTCATGTTCAAAGAGTGCGTTTTGGTCTGGGTCTCTTGCAGAGGGGTGCCTCTTTGCGCTGCCGTGGCACAGCCGGCCCCTTGGCAGCTCCCAAGCAGTGTTCGTGACAGAGCTGGGCAATGGGGAAGGATGGCAGACGTGGGAAGCAGAGCGGTGGATTCAAGCTCCCTTCGAAGCCATCAGCTCCATCTATTATCCCATTATGCAGACCAAACATCCCCAAACTCCAGGTCATTCCCAAACAGGCTGGGTGATGAGGATGTGCCCCTAGGAGCCACCCCACTGCTGGCCCTCCCTCTGGCAGGGCTGGGGAAAGGAGCCCTGAGAGGGTTTACAGCATCCCCCTAACCTGTGGGGCTGTAAATCACTGCCTGCTGAGTACCCATAATATACAAATCGGAGGTAAGGTTACTCCAGAGAGCCAATTAGTGCAAATCGAGGCCTGGTAATTGCAGCGTGATCAGGTCCTGCTCGTATCTCTGGGCAGAGAAGGCACTGGGAAGCAATCTCTGAACGCAATAGCAGTTATTATTACAGCTTCACCTCTGGTCTGCAAAGCCTCTGGGGAGCTCGGCGTCAGGCAGCATCCTGCAGCTCTGGGAGCAGGAAGGAGCTGCATGTGAAGAAGCATGGGTGTTGCCAGCTCTTCCCTGCTCCAGCCTCTGCACAGGGCTGGATGTCTCCATCACCAGGGGTGGGTGCTCCTGCTGCTGCCTCTACCAGGGTATAAAGAGTGGGGGATCCCAAGCAGATGAGATTGTTGAGCAGAGCATCCTTGGGATGCGCTGTGTGTAGGGGATGTGCACTGAGCCTGAAGTTGGACCCAGGGCCCTCGGGAGCTGGTGCTGGGTGTTCTGCGTGTGCCAAGTGTGTGCTTTGAACCAACTGGTTCCAGTAATTGTTGTGAAATTAGAAGCTGTATAACACTGGGAACAGAGCACTAAAGGATCCTAAGTCTCCCTGAAGGTTCTGGTTGTTAATGTCTGCCTGTAGCTTAATTACACCATCAATTCCATTAAATAGTGCGGGAACTAACTGGGATTTAATGAATACATGGAAAGGAATAAATTGGACTTACACTGTAACTGATATCCCTTTATGGAATCAGAAGAAACTGGAACGGGGATTCAATTCCTGCTAAGTGAAATCAGGGAAAGCAAGGAATACAGATTAAAGGCCTGACCTGTCGTGGCAGTGCCCGTGGGATGTGACACCCTGGGCAGGGACATGAACCCGGGGAGCATGGTGTGACTCTGTGTGCTCAGCTCTGCCAGGGTGCTCCTGAGCTCCACACCTTCCTGCGGGATACGGGCCTGTCCCTTCCTTCCCTTGCTTTAACCCCGTGTTTCAGTGGAAGACCTTTGCTGTTTTGGCTTTAATAACTCCACGCTGTTTGCTCTCGAGGTGTTGAAGCACCCGGACACGTTTCCTGTGTTGAGGAGGAGCAAACAGTCCGGCGGAGCACGGGTTCCTGGAAACAAGGCAGTGTTTGCAGAGGAAATCCAGAAGGGTTCCTGGCCTCGCCTCCTTGAGAGGGAACACTGACACTGCTCGCTCTGTCTCATGCTGGACCCTGCGTGAGAGCTGGGCTGAGACAACGCTGAGCGCGCACGATGCTGTGTCCGATGGGAACCGCAGCAGGTTGAGCCGGAGGGCCTGCGGGGAAGGAATGAGCTGCTCCCCTGCTCAGGCTTTCCTCTCGGCCTTCCACGGCGGTGCAGCCGCGGCTGGAGAGCATCCTGGCGCTGCTGAGTCATCAAGCAGCCGCCTTAATCGGAGCAGAGGAGTTCAGGGGCTGTGGTTTCCCAGGGCTGGAGCAAGCCCAGCGCTGCCGTGTCCTCCTCCCTGCCCTCTCGCCACGAACCCCCGAGGCGGGGGCTGCTCCCATTACCCGGGCAGTGACCCGCCTGTTGTCAGACGCCGGCCGCAGCGGCAGCAGCAGCAGCTGGGGCAGCGCTCGGGGGCTGCCAATTGAGCCGCTCTCATACACGCCCCGCGGTCGGGCTCTGCTGGGGCGCAGAGGGAGCGCAGGCAGCAAGGAAAGCGCGGCGGAACCCGGCCGCTCCGCTGCCTCCGTCTCTCGGCCTCCTGCTGCCGGGCTCCTTCTCGGGAGCTGCCGCGGGAGCTCTTCCCGGCGCACGCAGCTGAAATCCCCGCCTGCTGACAGCTCAGCCTCCGCCATGTGCAAAGATAGCTGCGCCGCTCCCCATGCATCCTCACGGGCGAGCGGAGCCGGGGGTGCCCCGAGGCCTGCAGCATCACCGGCGGGATGAGGCCCCGTTGGCTTCTGCCTGCTCTTCCCTGCTCACCTTGGGCAGCCTTCCCTCACCTTCCCCTTCCCTGCAGTAAGGCGGGATGCGGCGGTCGAGCGGCAGTGACCGATGTGCAGGGCTGATGGTCTGTATGGCGATGCTGAAAGGGGTCGCGACTCTCTAAGTGCTCGTCAGGATGAAGGATGATGAGACACTTCCCTCCTGTCCCGCTGCTAATGATGCTCGGGCAGCCAGGGTTGTTGGGGCTTTTAGTTTCTTTTCCCTCCGTTAGTTCTCTCCCTGTTTATGTGTTTAATTAGGTTATTTGCTTTAGGTTGCTCCCTGCTCCATCCTCTCCCTGCCTCCCCTCTGGCTTCTGCAGCTATTTGTGCTGGATCCCGAGCAGTTACCGCTCTGAAAATTTAATCAGGTGCTTGGATGGAACCTGGAATTGTGTCCGTGAGAGCTCCATGGCCGCTTGGCTCTTCCCTTGGGATTCAAGGCCACTTTGCAGCGAGCAGGGGACACGGGACCCGTTGGGGTTTGTTTTTTCCCCGCTCTCTTTGAGAAGTGATGTTGCTCTTTTAAGCCCCTGCCTTTTGTGTCTGTTTTATTTTCCCCTCTCATGGAACAATAGGATTTGTCCTGCCGTTATCCATTACGTGAGAGCGCATTATGGGAGCTGGAGGAAGGGAATCAGCGGTGCCATCGGCAGAGCTGGGGCTCCGGCCCCCCATCCATTGCTCCTGATTAAAAGGTGGCCCCAAACGGCGAGGAAACCACATCAGCCCCCGCTTCATTGTCTCTTCGGTGAGCCCATGCTCAGTGAAGCACAAGGGCCGCCTTTCCCAGCATTGACACAGAAAGGCTTGGAAGTGTGAGCAGCCACTAATAAATCACTCCCCAAATTGACAGTTTGGGCTTTTCTTCCCCTTGCTGTAACCCAGGTAAAACCGATGCCAGGCTCTTCCTTACCGCTCCTTCTATTTTGTTGTAAAGGATCAGACACAGGGGCTCCAGCGGGAATAAACCCAGATTTATGTCCCCATCAGCCGCATCCTTAAACTTCGCCAGTACTTAAAACGTACCCGTTTTAACTTGAAAAATCACCAGGTTTGTCTAAAGGAAGGCTTCTCCCATAAACCAGGAGACTCATTGGAAGGCAGAAATCCTCCACCGAAGCGAGCCCAGGCACTCATAAAAAAGTTAAAGCAGGCATAAAGGGAAATGTCAGCTCTGGGGGAGAGCCAGATGTCTCTCTCTTTTCTCCTCCTTTTTCATACTTCCATAACCTAGATCAGATTCCAGCAGAATATATGAATGTCTCGGGCAGGGAGGGGGCTGCAGCAGGAGGAGGAAAGCGCTTCCAGCCTTTAACTGGGTGTAATGTGGAGCGTTCGACAAAGCAAAGCAGTTTTTCATTTCTAAATAAAGCCCTTGCGAGTGACACGTTTATTGCTGGCAAAGAATTACTCAAATAAGAGACATTGTCAGCTATTTATTTTAAAAGCTTTTTTTCCTGGTAGTTTGGGAAAAGGAGACATCAAAAGCCCTTTCCATTCTGCTCAATATTCCTTTAAAAGCTTTAAAATACAGTGGGTTTTCTGGCCCGAAGTTGCCTTTCTGGTGCTCCCAGGGCTCTGGGCGGCCCCTGGGGGGGGGGGGGGGGGGGGGGGGGGGGGGGGGGGGGGGGGGGGGGGGGGGGGGGGGGGGGGGGGGGGGGGGGGGGGAGCTGGGGTGCAGAGCTCCCATCCCAGCTGAAGGAAGCCCTATGGGACATGCAGAGGATTTGCTGGATGATGCTTTTCTTATTCCACTGCGTGATGGCATTATGAATTATGGCATTTTTCAGGCTCCCAGCGTGATGTGGATCGTCAGGATAGGTTGAAACAGGTGGGTGCTGAGCTGCTGAGCCCCAACATAGCTCAAAAGCAGCCTATTGCTACCCAAGGCAATGCATTGCTGCCCGCGCTTCTGTGCCACGGAGGCTGTCAGCGCTCCACCAGCACTTCCAGGAGGGAAGAGAAATGGAGACCCTGAGGGCTGAGAGCGCAGCAACCTGTAACTACCACAGCGCAGGAGCCGAGCCAAGCGCTGCACGCTGGGACCTGATGGTAGCAAATGCACAGAGGCTCCTGGCTCCATTTATCCAGAGCACTGCGAGTCCCCGGGGCTGCTGCAGGAATGTGACTCCTCCACGCTGTGGCCGGAGGAGCGGGAGGGAAGGCGGCAAAGGGAGGAAAGGGCAGGGATGCGATGGGCTGGGGCCGTGTGGGTCCATGCTGATGGTCTTCACCCTCGGCTTGCCCTCCCCTCTCCCTCTAAATCCAAATACCCTCTACTTCGTGTGTGCTGTTTTGTATTTGTCCTTTCATTAGCTTTTCATCTCAGCTACGTTCTTTCCCCCATAGATTATTCCATTTCTCCTGCCTTCCCCCTTTTCTGTTCCCTTCACTCTATAATTGGATCATTTGCAGTTTATAGGAAGGATGAGAAACAAAAGGTATTGACAACCCAAGCATCCGAAATTATATGTCAAGCTCAAAAAAGGGAGATGAAAAGAAAAATCCGGGTGCTCTTTCTTTGCGTTCTGGTTTCTGAATCCACAGAGCTCATTAGTTTCCTGTGTTCGGGGCTGTTTCGGAGTGTGTGTGAACTAGAAATCTACTTTTAGGAAGAGCTGTAGCCGGTTGACTCCAAAGGCTGGGCACTGATGACAGAACGCAGTGGCAAAGCCTGTGGTAACCGCTCAGCATTAAACCCTCTTCTCTCTGTGGGCGTAGCTTTACGTTCAGGCCCAACACTGGCCCTTGGCAAAGATGGTCAGGTATTCTCTGGACAAAACCGAGTGGGGTTTTAATGTGGATTACTTGCGGCGAGCGGCTCCCAGCTACTCCGTGGCTGCAATTCCTGACTTCCAGCTCTGTGTGCCGAGACCCGGAGTCGCTGCTGCTCCTGCCAAGCTCGGAATTCAGCGGCTCGGGCTCCAGAGCATCGCTTCTATTGCCGAAGCCCTTCCTGGCAGCACGGCCAGGGCGCCCGGAGGCAGGGACCGAAGGCTCTGCTCGGGTCAGCCTGCCAGCATCTGACCAAGCTCAGAGCAATTACTGCTGGCAGGAGCCCAAGCCATCCATCTCGGTGCATTTCCCTCCGGGGGCTGCCCCGTTAGTAGCAAATAACTAATTATGGCTGTCAGCTTTAATAAAAACCAGGAGTTGAAAGATATTTCCCCCTGTAACTTCCCGGCGCGGCATAAATTACCCGAGTCAAAACTAACTTCTGCATTGAGTAATTCCAGCCATTTGTCAGCCTCCGAGAGCTGCTTTAATTAGTGCTGGTTAATAAAGTGTTTAGGTAATTAGCAGAACACTTGTCCTGCCTCTGCTTTCTTTTCCTTCTCTCGCTTATGACAACTCAAACCCATTAATTGGCATCCGGGCTTCAGGAGTTATTGGCCTTTTCTGCTTTTCACTCTGCCTCGGTATTAAGGTATCGGTGGGATGATCAATGGTTACTCATGGAAGCCATCTCCGCTGCTGGAGTTCTGAGAGTTCTCCCTCCTCTTCCCGGCTGCTTTTCCCAGCACGGGCAGCAGGAGCACCCTGACTTCCCAGGGGACGGATCAAAAGCACCCACAGCAGCTGATTCCCAGCCAGGAGGATGCGCTCAGGGAGCCTCTCCTGTCTGCAGTGAACGCGGCACTGTCAGCAAGGCAGCTCTGTGGGGCTCCTCCTGGGCCAGAGGGGCTGGAGCTTCGTTTCCATCCCGCAGACCTGTCACTGCACCCGAGATCAGTGCTCGAACGTGCTGCTGTGCAGGGAGGAGGGCCGTGATGGGCACTGCAGCACCATCCTCTTCGCCCTCTCATCTTGCTCTGCCTTCAAATGCTGCCCATGCCCATTACCTGGCTCCAGTGTGTGGGTTCCACTGGGTAGAACCCGTGCTTTTCACCTGACCAGACAAGTGAGGCCCTCAGCAGCCAAATGACTGTGACTGAGAGCACTGGAGGGGACCACAGGAACGGGGTGGTAAGGAAGGAGTTAAGGGCAGCCCTACCTGATGCAGAAGCACAGCTGTTGGCTGTGAGTGGGGATTTGCTGTGAGGAGTTAGGGCCTTCCAGGGCTATAAAAGGGATGATGCTGAGGGCACTGGGGCTTTGTGTGCTGGAGAGGGGACAGGAGCAGAGAGAAGGATCATGGGTGAGCACAGGGCAGCAAGCAAGCCCAGGAGGTGAGTGTGCTGTCGGGCACAAAGGTGGGGTTCTTCAGTGCTCACTGGGTGCAGGCTCCTCTCGGGGTTTGCATCTTGCTCTTGTGCTGTGGGAAGCTCTCCTCTGCTCCTAAAGCAGCCTGTTCTGGCGCTCCCGCAGCTCACTTGGTAGGCAGCTAAAAGCAGCTGACTTCGTTGGGTTTGCTTGGTAAATAGAGCTGGTTGACAGATGCTCATGCTTCACATGTTAAACACTCGAGGATCAGTTAGTCTAGAAGTTATCCTCACGGGAAGATCCTCACTCTTTGGGGTTGAAATCCAGCAGGGCTCCAGCCTGGCTCTGCAATGCTGGAGGGATATCTCATTGCCATTGTGCAGCTCTGCCAAGGGTCCTGGCCAGGACAAGACTCGACTTTCAGCCCCCATCTCAGTTGAGCAACACACAAAGAGCCCTCCATGGGAATTAAACCCAGCACTTTCCTGTCCTTTAACCCATAGTGATATGTCACTGATCAGTGCAGTTGGTTCTAATAGCTCCCCAGGTAGATTTGGGAGAGCAACGAGTTGAACATAAAAATCCCTTTATTATTGCCATTCTGCTTTTATATACCCATCAAGCTTTCATATTTAATCTCCTACATCACAATAGCTGATCATTTTTAACATTTGACATTGATAAAGTGCCCGCTGCTATTATTCTGACATACTATAAAACATTACACCCATTTGCAATAGAAAAGGCAAAGAATCAATACTCAGCCCCATTTTCCAGCATGGCAGTAAATCACAGGGAGCCTAACAAATTGTTTTAAACCTAAGCACCTTCAGAACCAATAAAGAACCCAACTGATCCCTGTCCACTGTCATACCTGTCACACATCTTTTCTGTTAAATGGGCACCTGGGTGTTCATCCCCAAAGAGCCAGCCCATCGCCTTGGTCCCATGGGGGAACATTTGGGGGTGCAGCCGGGAGCATGCGTTGTGGATGTACCATAAGTTCCTTTGGGCAGCTGGCTGGGATGTGTGGGGATGCTCTGCAAGTTACCTCTGGTGAAGGATGCTGAATGAGACTCATGTTTTGCCAGGTGCTGCAAAGCCAATTGATGCTCCTGAGCTGGCTGCAGGGTCAGCCCTGCCTGTGGGTGTTCCAGAAGTGGTCCCACATTGTTTGCTTCCTGACGTGCCTGCTGCTGGAGGGCAGTGCCCTTGCTGTGTGTGAGGGTGTCCGCGTTGTCCCCGATGCTGTCAGTTGTATGCATCCCTGTGCGACCGCCTTGTATCCGCCCTCTCCTGCTGCGTGGTGGGTGCTTAGTCATGGGAAGGTACAGGGAGCAAGAAGCGGGCGCATGATTTTGCCATCTGAGATGAGTTGTGCGCAGTTTGTAAGTGGTTTCGGCACGTCTGCTGTCAAATAGCTCCTCAATAACACGGTTTACCTGGGCTGACTGATCTGTAGGGACCTGGCTCCCAGACCCCAAGCATGACATTTTAAATGTGTCTTCATTTCATTTGTAAGGGATTAAAAGAATGGGTTTTGACAAGATTGATCATACGGAGGTTCGGGTGATTTCTCTTTGTGGCTTCCATCTATAGCTTGGAGAGCTGGCAGAATATTATTGTGTCTCATCAAAATAATGCATGGCTGGTGGGTGCTGCTGCACGGGAAGCAAGTGGTCAGGGACTTCCCTCTGTGGAGGCTGCCCCACAGAGGTGATGGCAGCATTTCCTCCCGTGGCAGTGTCCTGGGGAGGTTCCCTTGGTCCCATGTGAGGTGGCTATTTAAGCCACGCTCTGTGGAAGGATGCTCTGAGCTAACTCATGCTGTTAACACTGGCTGGGAGGAGAAGGCACACGCCAATCCCTCTGTTTCTGTGCATACCCGTATCTTTAGCCATAATGTTCCTGTTGCTCTCACCAGTGCACGAGGGAGCTGTGTGGTGCCATGCACTGGTGCTGGGGGGGTGCCCCAGGGGGCTGCAGCTTTGGGCACTGAGCCTGAGTGGCAGGATGGGGTTTCCCTGTGGGATGAGGGGGTTTGCTCTTCACACTCGCTGTTTCAGTTTCCTTGCCCTTGTGGCTGCCTGCCCTCCAGAGCCTTAGGGGAAAAACAAGGGAAAACCATCTTTAAAATCAGACAAATGTCTTTAAGGCCAGAAGCCCCGGGAGGCCCTCACTGGCCTGCTCCTGCTCTACAGGTACTCGAGCCTTGCAGCTCCTTTGGCATAAGGAGCGGTAAATCACGAGGCAGGGAATCACAACGTCATGCCTTGGGGCAGCAGCAGCATGGGGGTCTCCGGATCGCCCCGGGGTTTGAGGCCTTTGTTAAGGTGCTGCACGGAGAGGCCACTTCAAGGCCTTGGATGCTGTGCTGGACATCTGCCCATCCACGTGGCTTTCGGCCCAGCACAACTGCGATCAGCTTCCGAGCTGTTTCCTGTGCAGTTGCAGCCGGTGGGACCATTGGGAATGGAGTCGGAGCATGGAAAGACAAGCGTGCTTGTTCCACTGGCTGAAGGCAGAGTCACCGAAGGGCTGGGTTGGTCCCAGTCCATCCCACACCACTCAGGCTTTCCCCTTGTGCTGAGTCTCAGCCATTTGTGATGTTGCTCTTCAGCACACGGCTGAATGGCAACAGGAGGGGGCTTTTTCTCTCTGCTGTTCTCAGCTTGTCAATGTGACCGATCTCTTCCCTGGCTCGGTCCAGGCTTAGGAAGCCATTACCCTTGGAGAGCAGGTGAAGGCAGCAGCCTTCTAGGTGTTTGCTGGCAATTTTCATTGCTGCATTATGCATGGGGGCAGAAAACATGGCAGTAAAGTACAAGGAGCAGGAAATCATTGTGGTGTTTTTAATCTGGAAGGCGAGATCGAAGTGCTGTTTGTAGGTTGTCTTTAGTGGCCCCTCAATTGGTAATTAGTGTTATATTATCTCATATCTTTAATAGAATATTAATGCTGTTGGCAGAGATATAATCCCAGTGTCAAGAGCAATTGTGCTCTGTCCAGTGTGTTGTACTCTGCTATCAGCAGAGCTGATAGCAAGGCTTGTCTGGTGCATCTCCAATCGCTTGCATGTCGTGCTTCACCACAGGACGTCACAGAAACACATGGTAATGACTTACTTTGGGAGCAGGAGCTGCCAAGGAGGAGGTGCCGACTCATCCCCACTGATCCAGACATGCAGGTTTAGGGACAGAGTAGCCCCTGTGGTGGTCTTGCACCAGCTCTTTACCTAAGCACCTTCTGTTTCCGTTTGAAAGCACGTGAAACAATACCAAATACCAAGCCAGGAAAGTTAATCTCCATCCACAGCATGGTAATAAACGGGAACTTGAACGAAAAATCAATGCCAAGCTGTTCATTCTTGAGTCCTCACGGGGCTGGATTGAGGCATGGTGGGATGCTGCAGCCAGCCCCTTCCCTTGGGCTGGTGTCCCTATGGTGCTGGGAAGCTGCACATCCTGGGAGCCTTTTCTTCTGCTGCAACCCGGATTGCAACCCCATCCTTTATTGATGGGCATCAGGCCCTGGATTTATTTAGCCGGGTTCATTTTACTTCTTGGACCTCGGGACCGCAGGAACTGTTTAATGAATCACATCCCGGCTCTTCCCGATGCGCGCGCAGGCACGGCTCGGGAAGATAACACAGTCCTCCAGCAATCGCCTCCCAAGCGACAGCAGAGGGAAAGGGGGATCGATACTTCCCCTGTTATCTCCACCCACCAAGGACCGTGCTGCTGTCCCTCCTTCCCCTCGAGCCCTCCTCTCCTCTCCTCTCGCTCCCTCAAGGATTCCTCAGCCACCCTTCAAGGGCACAGGCAGCATCCTTCAGCCTGGCTGAGGGCAGCGATGCCCTGTCTGGAGTGCTGGGAAGGGAGCCTTTAACTCCCTGCTTCTCCCCAGCCCACAGCCGTGCGGTGAGATCCCTGATGGAACCCAGCCTCCGTCCCTCCCCTGGGATGGCCCCTCCGTCGCCCCTCGCCGGGGTGGCACTCGCAGCTCTGATGGATGTGCTTGCTGGAAGAGCGTCGCATCCCAGCGGAGCGATGTTGTGCGTGTTCCCGGTACAGCGTAATGTCAAATATCAATCATGCTCCATAAACACAGCCTGAAAGCAAAGGACGCTTCAGGAGAACGGGAGAGAGGAATTTCAGAGCTCGTTTGGAGCCCTGGTTCCCCTTGAGCAGGATGGGAGCAGAGAGGGGACCCCCACCAGTGGGTCCTGGAGGAACTGGGTTTCTGTGTAAGCTCAGCACCATTCTTTCACCTGGGATGAGAGAGTTTTGTTACTGCAGGAGCCATTGTACCAAGATAGCCATAAACAACATCCCAAGCTCAAGACTACTGCAAGCATCCCAAATCCTGTAAGCTTCTGGATTGGTAAAATCACTTCTGGGGAGCCTCTGAGGACAGGGAGAACTTCTCATTCCATAGCACCTTAAAGGTCCTTCTGGGACTCTCGGACTGGCTCTCCCTTGTCCCCCCGCTTCCTTCCACCAAGGGGAGCTGCAAACCCATCTCAGAAGGGAAGATGGTTCAAGCTTTGGGCTCCTGCTCTGGATTCCTCCAGGATAATCCCAGTGGCCATGGCTGCCTTGCCTCTGCAGTGCCTCCAGCCTGGCTCTCCCCTTGGATCCAGCATTCTCGGCTCCTTCACTCATGAGCCCCGACTTAAAAACGACCCATGGATTCCTCCTCCGAAGCATCAAGCTGCCTTAAACAACCTTGTGCTGGAGCAGGCACAACGAATGTGCTGGGGCTCCGCTGCTTCCATTTCCGTGTCTCCCTGATTGATTCCTTTTTTCCCTCTCAGTGCCTTCAGCCTCAATTAAGTAAAATGGCTTAGTATGAGCCTGCATTACAGTCATAGTCCCATTGACATTTACACTTGAGCACGGTGTTTTTAAGCACCCTACTCTACGGGAACCTTTAAATAGCCTTGTTTCCATTTTGTTGCGTGTCAGTGCTGATGACAAGGTACAGAACTCTCCAGGAGGTGAGCAAGGAGGCAGGAGCTGCAGAGCCTGCTCCTCTTTCTGAGCACACAAGCTTTCTGCAAGGCTCGGGTGGATAAAGCCTGAGCTCCACGGATACGAAAGGGAAAGCTGATGGAAACAGATCCCAACTCTGCAGGCTGGCAGCATTGATGCTCTTGCCCAGCACACATGGGGCACAAGCCATGGCAGTGTGAGGCATGCTGGCTCTCTGCTGCTGGAGGGATGCAGTGCAGCACAGCGTCCCATTCCCAGTGACTCCCAGCCGGGTCTAGAGCTCTTGGGAAACTTAATCCGTAGTCTTTAAACCGATCCTGGAGCAGGGATATGGTGGATGAGAGCCGCTAACGAGTGATTTCTGCTTCCAAACGCTTCCAGCGCGTTCCAAAGCCTGGATGTGTTTAACTTTTAGCAAGATACCAGCAATCAGAGCTCTCTTCTTTGTAGCCACAAAAGCATCTGCAGCGAGGTCTCCCGGATGGTGACGGCGCTGCACATTAGCATGTATTTTCTGGAGAGCTGAGCCATCATAAGGCTGGCCTTGAAAGCTATTCCGAGTATTTACAGCTTCTATGAGGCCCCCCGGGAGAGAAGGATCTTACTTACACTGCTGCAGACAGCGCTTGGGAGAGCTGTGATAAACATTCCATTTAGGAGCAGGTTTGCCTCCATGTAGCTGGGTTCCGTAAGCACTCGCTCCCACTGCCGGTTACTTCCCTCGGGATCTCCCCTGGATCTCCCTTGCCCTGGCTGTGGCTTGCAGCAGAAGTGACTCTGGTGGCGCAGGCAGAGGATTAAGGGTTTGGGCAGGGGAAGGGCTGTGGCAGGTGGAAAGCTTTGGGAATGGAAGCGACATCTCCCTGCAAATACCTCACTGGAAATAAGAAGGAGAGGGTGAGATGTCAGGGAGACAAAGCAGCTGCGTTGGCTGTCGGCATCGTGCCGCTTGTGGTTTTCCAGGAGGCACTGGTGGGTTCGAGCCTACCCCAACGTGTGTGTCGTGTCCTATTACCCCATCCTCGGGATCCCGTAACCATGTCAACCAGAAGGGAAGGCAAGGAAAGCAAGCAAAAAGGAAGGGAAGACTCAGCCTGAAACCCACTATCTTTTGGATTATGTGAAGCACACGAGTACCTGATCCAGCTCTCTAAATTACAGGGTGTTACAGCCTTGTGTTTACAGTGGGATGTCACAAGTTGTAACGATCTGCTATATCATTACGGGAGCAGGTGCCAAACTTAGATCTCTCCGTGTTTATAAAAAGCTTCGCTCTTGCTGTAGTGCTGCGGAGGGGTTCGGAGCTCCCTGGCAAGCTGGGAGGACCGTGATTGTGTTTGCCTGGGGGCACGTGCAAGCGCAAACACAGCTGGGAATGAATGCGGTGACACACGGGCAGGGGTTGCCGGCGTACCCACGCCATCCAGGAGTGATGTTGAATTACAGCTGCATTGCCATTGTCCTTACTTGATGGTCATGTTTCTGTTGAGGACCGCAGCCCAGAGCAGAAACCATCCATTCCGGTCACAGTGCCTGTGAGTGCATGAGGGTGGCAAGCAGGGAGGCTCTGATCAGACAGCTCGCACCAAATATAACAGGCAGGAAATCCCTACCAGGTAGATAACATTGAACTGGTGACAACAGGCATGGGGATGAACAGCCTCGAGCCTGGCCTCGGCTTTGCTGCTCCCTCACCCTGAACCCTGGACTCTCCAGGCAGTGGTTTGAGTGGGACAACCTGGGAAGAGCAGCGGTCCCATCCCTGTGCTACTCCATGGGCATCCCTCGGACCACCCCTACTGCTGGCTCAGGCGAGCGGAGGAGGGTCTGCCCATTGCTCAGGGGGCTCACGGTGTTATTCCCAGCGTGGATGCTGCATCCAGCACCCCACATCTCCAGTGCAAGTGATGGTGGAGACTCCTGACAACAGCAGCATCGTTCCCTGCATGAAATAACCCGAGAGGAGCAGCAAGCAGAGAGCCTCTTTGCAGGCGTTTGCCAAAAAACCCGTGTGCCTGAATAGCAAGAGAAATAAGAGAATTGCTGGAGCTGGTCTGCGGGGCACAGCAGTGGGAATGGCATGTTTTATTCAGTGAGGAGCAGCTGCAGTACCTGGAGCAGAAATTCAGCTTGTTGAGGACTAATCTGGGCAGATCACTGAAGCTTTGGAGAGGCCAAACAGCCAGAGAGCAGATCTCTGCTGCAAGGTGCTTCTGCAAAGGGGGTCAACCTCCCGCCTCCCCCCCGCATGGTGGGACCCCAGGGGCGAGACCCTCCATAGAGCGAACCCCAAACTTCGCTCTTGCCAAGCTGCTTGTGCAGCTCCCGCTCCTCATCCACAACCCCTCACCCGTCCCGACCCGCTCCTTGGCTGCCGCTCCATGTCCCGGGTGAGCGTCCCGGGTGTGTTTGAGCCTGCAGCCTGCCCCTGCTGCTTGAGGTCAGACAGGCGAGGTCGTGACAGGTTTTTGTTCTCCTTTCTTCTGTGTGCCGGGGTTGGAAGATGAAGGCAGTCGAATCCCTCCTGTTCGGGGCAGAGAGCAACGCCTGCAAAGGCAAAGCCTGGCCAATGCGGTTCCTCACGTGCCTGGAACACGAGGCGCCGGGGCAGGAGGGGGGCAGGAGAGCATCCCTAACGCCGAAGCTGCTGCATCACTTCATCCAGCGGTTATTCAAGGTCTGCGGTGCCTTTCGCTTGGCCACGCCAAAGGGCTCTGTTCTGAGCCATCTCCTCAGTATTTCATGTGAAGCACAACCGAGCCTGGAGTTTCTCTTGGCACTTTTGACTTGACTTCTCTGGTTTCAGGCTAACTTTGTGCTGAGCAGCGCCCAGCATTCCCAATCCACACTTCCTAGCGCAGCTCGTGGTGGATCCTGACCACGGCCAGACCTCCGGGATCGCATTAGGGCCATTGTGGGAAGCCCCCTCATCCCTGGCAGGGTGCCCTGTCCGGCAGAGAGGGCCTGGCTGATGCTCTTGGGAAATGGCTCCAGCTTGGAGAATGATTTAGGGGAGACGATTTAGAAGTCAGGATGATTAATGTGTGTGACTCCTCCGGCATGCCGGAGGGGATAAATCAAGGCGGAATGGGGAAGCAGGGCATAAATCCAGAGGGTGCCTGTGTGGGGCTGGCGTGCAGGAAGGCAAGGCTCGGCCCGGGCGGCCCCTGGGGCATTCATGCCACTGACCGGTGAGGATGAGGAGGGTTCCATGTGCGCAGAGGTTCCACTCACCCAGGGCACACAGCATTGCTCAGTTGGATCCTCTCCCATGGCATCCTGATGTGGGCACATGAGGTTACATTATCTGCAAGGGAAGAATCCAGGAGCTGTCCTGGAGCCCCTTGCAGGAACCCAGGAACAATTTGTGCAGATGAAGGAGGCAAAAGGTCCCCGAGTCTGCAGGAGGTGGGGGGAAAGGCAGATTTTATTACAGAAATTTGCCAGAGAGACTCTTTAATAACGTAATTCATCTTTCTGTCAAACACGTCACATTAGTGCAGTGAAAAGGAACTTTGAGAAGATGAATTAAGACTTAAATACATTAAAATGACTTAAGAAATATTTAAATGCAATACAATTTATTTTCTGTGTAGGCTTGTTTCATGCCCAAGTGTCTCTGCCACTTCAGAGGCCAGTCCAAAGCCTGTAAAGTAGGCGTGCAGCTCTGCATAAGCAATGCCACTTCCAATAGCAAGGAGACTTGAATCGGTGCCCAGGGACAGGATGGGGGCTGACTGTGCCGCAGGAGCCAGACCCCTTCCTCCCCACATCCGCCTCTGCTCTGGCTCTGGAGGAGCGAGGAGAGAAGGAAGGAAGGAAGAGCAGAGCCTGGAGCTGCTGCTTGTTCTGCAATGGTGGGACTAAAAATAGCTTGGCCGAGGCTTTCTGCTGGTGGGTGCTGGGCGCCCGCTCCTCGGCGCTGGAGCCGAGCGCTCGCTGCTGCCCTCTTCGTCTGCCTCGTGGCCGGGCCTTCGGGTGTCTCTGAGCTCGTTCCTGCTCCTCAACCCAAAGTGCTTCACGAGGGAGAAGGCGCAGGACGGCCCCGGGAGTCATTCAGCTGCTAGGAAATAAGAAGTGGGAGGGATGCTGGAGCACAGAGCGTGGTGAATGCGGCTGCAAGAACTGAACTTTCCCTGCCGCTGAGCGCGCTCTGAAAGCGTTCCATTACCTCCCCGCGCCCAAAGAAATGGCTGGAATTGCTTCCCAAAGTCTTTAAAGGAGCTCTGTACAAAAGGCACGCGGCTGCTCTGCGGCAGAGGAAACTCAAACCCTCAACGCAGCTTGTCTGCGTGCCCTGGGAGGGAAGGGCTCGTCTGGAAGCATCCCGCTTTCCATCAGCTCGCCCTGCATGGGGCAGAAGTGGTGCAGCTTTGCTCGGGAGGAAGGGTGTAGAGGGCACCCACCCTCAATGAAGGCAGAAAACACAAGGCAGATGCTCCCTGGTGTACCAGTGTGGGAGAGCACGGGATTGCTCGGGGATGGAGAGCGCTGGCAGGAGCACGTGTCCTGACCCGGCACATCGTCAGGTGCAGGCTCAGCATCCCCCTGAGGTCACCAAGTTAAACAGAGCTGGATTTAAACAGGAGCTGCCTAATTTGTGATCGATAGCAGCATTTGGAAGCGTGCATAGGAGGCAGAGGGTTAATCAGCCCATGGCTGCCGAGGTCAGAGGGTTCCCCCTGCAGCAACAAGCTGGTTCTGTGAGCGGGCACGGCTTCATCTCCCTCTGAAGCAGGGCACATCGCTCTGCAAGGCCGAGGCGGCAGCCTGCGCCGCTCACCAGCTCTGTGTAATCACACTGAGCGTGTGGCATCCCTGACTTGAAGCCACCGTGGCCTGGAAGGGGATGGCTCCAGTGGAGCCATTGGGCTGCCCGGTGGAGGACTGTTCTCCCTGTGCTTGGACTCCATTCCCAGGGTAGCGTTTTCCCACTGGCCTCCCCATCCCTGATGCTCAGCCGATCGCAGGGCGGGGAGGTTTCGTTGCTGCAGAAGCACACAGCAGTGTGCTTGGTCTGGGTGACCTTCCCCTGTCAGTAAAGGATCCTTCGTGAGAGTCCTCTCCCTGCAAACATCCCCTTAAATGGGGCAAGAAGCTTTTGCTCTACAAATAGCATCGATAGAGCAAACTGGTTTGCTAAGATCGCAATCCTCCAGCTATGAAACCGCAGGTGCGGGAGCTCCAGCTTTGTTTCCTTGCCTGTTACTGGGCACTCTCATCATTATACTGTGCAGAAACCCCTCGGAGTTATTCCAGCATATAATACATGTCAAAATGCAGCGAGACCCCATTGCCATGCTGCATGTGTATTTATGGAGCATCATCCCGGGGCACAGGAGAGCCAGTGCAGGGTGAGGGCATGCACACAGGACCCCTGTGCGCCGTCAGCCTGCCCTGCTTTCCCACCTCCATCTCATCTTCAGACATCACCTCCTGCTGCAACACAAACTGATGAGCTCCCCGATGTGACAAATAACTGGTGTATAATTGGTGTAAGTTGTCAGAGCGTTCCGGCGCGCTCCCGGTTGGATGTGCTGCAGTCAGCCTGCCTTTTAGACTCCCCTGATCTCGAGTCCTGTCTCCGCAGGATTTACAAGCAGGATCTGAGCGCACGTACCTGCACAAACATGCTCGGGAAGAGAGCGAGAGCTCGCGCTTGTCTTTCCCATCCTAATCAGGAGGTGTTATCCTTCCCCAGCCCGATCCGTGGGGAACTGGGGCCACTGTGACATAGCCTACCAAGGCGATGGCACTGCAAAGCGTCCTGCTGGCTTTGGGTCTGTTTCCTGGAATGCGATCCCGTGTTAAGGGGAAAACCAGCAGATCAGAGGCTGTTGAAAGTAAGGGAAGTCAGGGAGCAGGAATGGTGCTTTCCAAGGGCTCTCAGAGCTGGAGGGACCCTGGGCTCCTCACTCCGTGCCTCTTTCTAGTCTAAGCCTCTCTCTTGTCCCTTTTGCTCTGCAGAAGCCCATTACTGCCTGTGATGTATTTTCGGTCAACCTCAGATAAGTTTTCCCCCTTGCCTTTATTTTATGTCCTCTGCAGGGTTTCGGGAGCTTTAGAATCTTTTGCTTCCCTTTGCTAGGATGCATTTTACGAGGTTTTAATTACTCTTGTTTATTGTTATCGTGCTTTAACTGCCTGCTGGGTCCCCCTGAGCCCATGCGGGAGCAATTGATAAATAATACTAGGTTTATTATTACGATTATTCCCCAGCTTCCCTGGATTCTCCGCGCCTCCCCTCTGCCTCTTCCCTCTTTTGCAGGCCTTTCCGTTAAGTTCCTTCCTCTCATAAGTCAGACCTGCCGAGCCCTCCTGGCTTTGTTTCCACTCGACTTTAAATGCTCTTTCCTCCTGCTGTTAGTGAGGTGCTTCGAAGTGTAGCCATGCTGGGGGAGCTCCTGCTGCGTGTAGCCCTGCAGCGACACAGCAACCAGCCTCAGGCACCACCTTGGACCGCGACCACGCTGGCCCCAAGGAGCTGGGATGGATCACGGCGCATCACCGCGCTGCCGCAGCAGGGACTGGCTGTGAGCAGGGGTGAGAGCTGCAGAGCGCTGCAGGCTCCTGGCCTTGCCTTGCTTTGTGTCTGGGTGATGGTGATGTGGGCATTGCCCGGTGGGCCGGGCAGGCAGAGGTACGTGAGTGAAGCTGCTGCTGCACCCGGGGGCCCCAATGGTGGTGGCTGGTTCGTCTCTCCTGTGTGCTCTCTCTCAATGGATATCTCTGCTAATGAGCTCGCTGGCAGGAGCATCTGCATGGACAGCACTTTTGCAGGCACTGCCTGATAGAAATGAAGCTTCAGCCCATAAAGACAAGGGCTGTTGACCAAACCTGGCGCTAGATGCACCAGCCATGGGATGTACACCCAGGACTGATGTCCCTGTGGGGGTTGGCCATGCCGTGACTGGGATGCGTGCAGCAGGAAACATGAAGTTTTATTCCCTGACAACCAGAGGAGGGAAACGGAGGCAAAATGTGCGCTGTTGTTTGTTAGGTACCATGTGTCGGGCTCTGCTGTTCCTGTATTGGAGCACCCACCTGTGATTGGCACTGCATTCCCAGGAGTAGGAATCCTCACTCCCCTCCCCTCCCCCCCCAAGCCCAGGTCTCGCCTCTGGCAGCTCTAATGAGGGGGAAGCAAATCCAGGCTGGCAAACAAGTGTGTGTTGCACCTCTCGCTGCAAAGAGATTGTTAGAGCCGGATTAAATGGGTTTATGGAAAACGTCCTCGGGATTGGAGCTACAAATGGCTTTTTGATCAAAATAACAGCGTTCATTTTGAAACCCCAAACTGTTTCATTAAACATGTCCGGGCTTTGTTTGTTTATGGCAGAAGCGAGAGGTCTGAAAATGGAAAACTCCTCCGTGTTGCTCCGTGTTGGACGTTCAGTGAGGAAGCGGATGCGCTGCAAAGGTGATGGGCAAGAATAAGAGCAATTAAAAATTCATCTCCTGGGGGGAAAGGAGTGCTGAAAACGATCGGGAAGAAGTTCACGGCTCTATTTGCAGGCAAACTTCTCTTGGATTGAAAGGTAGGAGCTGGCATCTGGTGTGAATGGAATCGTGCAGGGTCCTTTTGTGTCCTTTGAAGCTGGAGAGGGGAGCCCGCCCGGGATGCACAAAGGCTTTACGGACACCTGACATTTGAGACAATCTGCCCTTTTCCACAGGCAAACGCCTCAGAAGTGATTCCATGAGCGGTGGCAATGATCAGGCTGCAATCCCAGCTCCCTGAAATCAATGGGAGCCTTTGGAGCTGCCATAATGGGGCCGGTGTTGGGTGCTGACCTCAGCCAGGGACAAGTAATTCAGGAGGGGAGCAGCCCCTCTGCCCTGTGCCCATCACATGCGGGACGAAGCACCACCTCTCTTTAGCGCCAGGGGGGATTCTGAGCTCCATTGGCGAACACGCAGCCAGGTAGCGATGGTGTTCCACGCAGTGGGAATTGCCTTGCGGGGAGGGGAGATCCGTGCCCCTTCATGACTGGGTAGAAATCTCTGTCTTCTACCAGGTGAGTCCTCTGGTTGTCATCCCATTTCCACAGGAGGACAATCTGCGGAGCATAAGGTCGCTCTCAGCTCCAGTTCAAGCGAGAGGGATGAGGAGGAGATGTATGGCAGGGCTGTGCTGTGCTGTGATCCCAGCCCAGGCTGATGCCCGGGGCAGCTTGGCTGGCACCACTCATGCAAGGACCACCGCTGCCAGCACATCCCCAAGCCTGGCGCTGGGGAGCCTGGATGCACAGTCAGCCGGATCCTGCTGGAGGTGGAGACCAATGTAAAGCGAGGCAAAACTGAGCTTGCCTTTGCAAAGCGAAGCAGCTGGTTCAACTAATTAAATGTTAAAATTCCAGCAAGATGAGCGTACCAGAAAACAAACAGGCTCGGCAGCCAGGACGGGAAGACTTGGAAAGGATCCGCGCGCTTCCCTGCCTCGCCCATATGTGTCTGTGTAGATGCTGGCACCTGTGCAGCCATGTGTTCGCACGCCGTGTTTACGGGCTCCACTGAGCGTGTTTCCATATGGATCTGCGCAGGTCAGAGCCGCGGGGCTCTGCACCCCCATGCCGCTCGTGCCCGTGGGCCCCTGCGTGTCTGGCATAGAGCTCTGTGCGTCCCTGCTGGGAGGCAGCTCCGTCGCTCCTTAGGTAAAGGCCCGGGGGAGGAGGGTAAATATTTGTTAGCAGTGGTTTTGCAAATTGCCACTTTGCGGGGAGGAAATAAGAGCCATCCATTTGTGCTGGCGCTATTAAAGATTTTCTATAAAGAGCCCACGTTTCCAGTGCAGCTGAATGGATTTCACTGCAGCAAACTGCGAGGACTGAGAGGCCCAGCGGAGGGAAATATCATACACAATGATTCACAAACACATAAAAACACCCTGCCCGGCTTGTCTCTTCTCCCACCGCACAACAAACGCCTTGTGACTCATTCCCGAATGGATGGATGTGTTTGAAAATGGAAGTTAGATCCCAACGTTATTCATTAAGACCTGGGATTAGTTCACTCCTCCAGTTAGCTCCTAAAAGCCAGCATGCCAAGCCAGGCTAGAACACATTTGAAGGCTGTCTTGGTTACGAGACGGGTCTAACAGCCACGGTCCTTTCCTACATCAATGTTTCTGCATTCAGGCTAAAGCAGGGCAGGAAAGCTTAATTCCCTGCTCCTTGAATCGAATTAATCAGATAACCGAAGGCAGGGGGAAGGTAAAAATCAACGTTTTTCTTGGCAGGCACCTCCAACTGGAAGGGCCGGAGCTCTCGCTGCAAACAACAAGCTCACAACGTGTAGGAGATAAAGCGAGGGGATGGAGGGCATCGGCAGAGTGACAGCGCTCCAACGCCTCGCCGCTGGCAGTGGCAAACGTCCAGGTACGAGTAGGGAGCCAGGAGGTGATTTACGGTCACACACTGATGCGGTTCTGCTCACAAACATGTTAACTCCCACCAGGAAGAAGCGGTAATGAACCTTCCAGCAGCTCCTCTGCTGCCTGTCGCATGCGAAGATGCTGCTGAGTGCCACTGGACGCTGCAGTCAGAGCATAGGTTGGGACCGGCAGCATGTGATGGTGGGAGCTGTTTCCCCAAGCCAGGGAGCCCTGTGTTTGACAGCAGACACGTAAGCACCTTCTCAAGGGGGCACGGGCACACTGGAGAGGAGCAGGGCACGGGGCATGGCTCAAAGGACTCGCATCACACAGCAAAACCAGCTCGAAGCAGACGCGGGGTAGCTCAGAGCCTCAACATCTGAATTCCAGGCAAGCTTGGAGCTGGCACTGCGGTTATGCGTGAGGCTGTTGCAGCCTCTCCTGCCTCTGCCAGCGGGGAGAAGCAGCACAGCTGTGCTTACTGCTGCTCCGAGGTATATTTAGTCTCGTTTAATGACAGCAAGGGGCAGTTTGATACAAACATATGGACGATGCGCCTGCGTTTCGACAGTCGCTCAGCAGAGCGGTTGTCGCACCTACCTTTCAAACGTCCAACTCAGGCACAGCTGTCCTAGGAGCGCAGCTGAGGTTTCTATTAGCAATGCTCTGCCCGTAGGAGATGCCCTCAAAGGTTAGGCTTCTGCAGGCTATCAGCAGAAGCAATACCATGCGAGCGAGCACCTAACGGGAGGCAGGAAGGAGCCGGCATTGCGATGCTCAGGGTGTCGGGCGCTCGCTGCCAGGCGGCTGAACGAGCTCCAGGCCACGGCAGCAGCTCCCCTGCATAATTTCACAGGACCAATACCTTTGTGAGCAGCACAAGCTGCTCGTGGGCAAAGAATCAAAATTCATAGAATAAATTACACGCACTAAATTATTTGCCCAGCTTTGTTGATTATCTGCAGTTAAAAAGTTGGAGAGAGCTGAGCTCCTCCATGCATAAACACCAGGCAGATGCTTGTCGTTAGCAGGTGCCAGGATCTGGGAAGAGGAGAGGAGAAATTCCAGCCCCTGCTCCCACCAGGTCAGGATGGGCACAGCCCCATCCTCAGGCCAATGCGGTAACGGCACGGCAGGGATTACTCGGGTGTTACTTGGCCTGCTGCAGTTTGATGGTGATGCTCCTAGGCGTGAGAGGGATTTACTGTTTGCTAACAGAATGAAACGGGGTTTATGATGTTATCTGTACGTTATAGAGCATTTAATGGCGTAAATACAGTTCGGCGTGAGCATCGGAGCGAGCACGTGGGTTGCTGTGCACTGGTTTCCCAGCCCTAATCCCTAGGAATAGCTCCAGTCCTGCAGCGGAGCTCGCAGGAGACCTGTGGGAGCGAGGCAGGGATTTTGGAGATGCTAGACTTGGATTTATTGGTTTCCATTTCAGCTGCGAGAGCATGGATGCTCAGGTAAGGACTGGGGGAAGCAGTGATTTGTAGCTAGAATCTGCTGATACATAAACGCTGTGAGGATGGTGCTGCATATCCAGGTAATCCTCCAAGCTCCGTGGAAGACAGCTGAGGTGGTTTTGGTCCCATCAGGAGCTTGCAGACCAAGCCTCGGTGGCCCCATGCACGCCGATGGAGGGTCCTGCTCCTTGTGCTCCTGGCCGCAGGCTGACGCTCTCTGCCAAGGGAAGGAAGCGTGCGGTGGGTCAGCATTGAAGGTCTCTGATTGAACCCGGTGATGAATCGCAACTTGATGACTTCCTCTCCATCAATGGAGCTGAACTGGCTTGGGGAAACTGTTTGATTTAAGAAGAATAGGCCTAATTTTGGAAGTGCTTCACACCCATCAATCTAAGTGAAATTCATTTATCTGAGGCACAGCTGATACGTCTCCCATTTACATAGCACTAACTGCCTCACAATCCTCCATAGATCCAAGCTCACAGCAGGGGAAAGGGGCAGCCCCGCTAGCCCCTTTGCGCAGGGAACAAGAGGTTTGCGATGGTGTAACGGGAGTCAATCCGTCACTCTGCCCCACACCCAGGAATGGCGTCCACCTCCCAGGAATGCCGTGGCTCTGAGCAAGAGCAAAGTGGCTGCATGTGCATTCTGGTGTGATGTACACAGGGGAATGGGCAGCAGGAGCCTTCGGAGCATTTTCCATCTCCCATCTAACAGGGTTTTATGAAGTGTTTGCAATAGTGTCTCCAAGGCAGGGTTGAAGGCAGAGTGGGAACCACAGTGGAATCTGATGGAAGAGATACTTAGAGGGAAGAGACATATGGCATCTTAAATAAAAGAACCTACTCAGTGGTTAATCTCCACTTGAATAGCATCCAGGACAGGCTCGTCCATCTACCGTTGCACACCCTGCCATGCAGCCTGCTGTCCGAAGGCACAGACACTGCAGTTAACGCCACGTCTCTTCCCTGCCGCTGCCTACAGCCCCTTCCAAACTGTGCATGGGATCAAGACCTCCCCCTAAAAGCCAGGAAGAACGTTCCCAGGAGCCCATGGCCCGGAGGGTTTGGGGGAACTGAAGCTCATTCCCCAGCTCTCACTGGGTCCTGCCAACCCAAGGCAGCAGATGGAGGCAGGGAGGCTGGAGGGGTGAGAGGATGGAGGCCCTCAGCATCACCAGCATCCTTTACGGACCTTTATGGTCCTCGGTGGTCCAAAAGCAGAAGGAGGCAGGAAAAACAAGTGGCTCCTTCCCGCAACTCTCCACGGGCACTTAGGACAATGATGAAATGCTCGGGCAATCACACAGTGTTTATTTAATGCCAGCGCTATCCCAGCCGCTTTATAAACAAGCATGAGTAATGGGAGAGCAGGGGGGGCAAAAGTTGCTCCCTCTTCCTCTCAGATCTTCTGAGTGAGCACTTCTGCTGTGATTTATCCTTCTTGCAACCTTATTGACTCACTGGGGATGTAAATCAAGCAACGCAACATTTTACCCGGAATTCCAATTATTTATATAGAGATTGAAAGGGTATAATTACAGCTGCTAAATACGGCCTGGCAGAAAGGAGAGATACAGGTGTCTGCCTTCTTGGAGGTTAAGGATGGAAAAGTCCATGCTTGGCTCCCTGCCCATCCCTGCAGATCAGAGGCTCCGAGCGAGCGTTTCACTGCTCCCCTGGTGTGGAGGATGGGCTGACATGTGGTTGGAGTCTGGCAATCAGTGCATGGATCTGCTGGAAAGGACCTGGCAGTGGGGCTCTCCCTACTCTCCATCTCGTATGCCCACCGTGTTCTGGGAAGAGATCCAGGGAGGACAATCTGGTGAGTGCTACCTGTGCTTCCCTTCACGTCTCCTCCCGGAGCCGGCGTTTCTCGGGAGGGGACGCTGTGCCACGCACTTGCTACTGTAAAACAAGCGGATCTCTTCCCTCGTGGTCTGCTTCAACCCCGCTCCGCCTTTCTTGTCCCGTAGGGAAGCTCCCGTGGCCAGGAGCGGTGGTGGGCAGGCAGCAGGAGCTGGCGGCCAGGTGGCCCACGCTGCTCCCATCCCCGTGCCGGGGGGCCAGCACATTAAAGCGAGAGTGTTCCATGCTCCAAGGGGTTTCTGCTGCGGCTGGCATGGTGGGAAGGAGATTAACGGCGCTGCTTCCCCCTGGCACCGGCTTGACTGGCAGCTTGGGTAAAGAAGAGCCCACTCTAAGCGCTCCCGGGGGTCCTGGGAGGAGCTCATTATGTCTAGACTGGCGGTAGCCGGCAGTTCTGCTTTGTGGGCTGTGAAACCAATGTTTATCCACCACTCAGTTCGAGTCAGAGCTATTTAAGGAGCCCGGGGCATTAAGCGGGAGGAAGTGCATTACCCAGCGTGCTACTGAGGCGGAGCTCGGTGAGGACAGGAGCGGGACCCTGCCCTGACGTGGGCAGTGATGGAGGGGTCTGCAGTGTGTCCCATCCCACCAGTGCTGCAGCAGGGCTCATTTTCTGGTTGCACACTGTCAGCTCCAGGCAGCGCTGCCTGTCTCATCTGTAAGTTGCCATGGACTTTAACAGCACCTCCCTGATCCCTTGGAATCCCAGTTTTTCCCGCTGCTCCCGGGCATCCCTTCCTCCCTTTCCCTGCCTTCCTCCAGCAGCTGCAGAGCCGACAGCAGCCCCTGTGCCTGTAGAGGCTGGAGGGTAGCAGCGCAGCACCCCACAGCAGGGCCAGCAGCAGGATGGAGCCCCATCCCTGTGCGAGGTGCAGCCCTGGGGCCACCACACGTTCCTCCGAGGCGCCCTTCAGAGGCCCAGCAGGAAAGCCATCTAAAATTCATAAATGTCAAAGAGGGAAGGAAGCGAGGACAACTAAATATAGCTATCCAGCCACCTCCTTTAGGGCTCCAGGAGCAGCGTGACTGACACAGCCTAAAAGCCTCCTTGGGCTTGAGGCTGGCAAAGCGACTCACGGCAGCCTGGCAATAGGGACCGCATCGTTTTGCATGGGCAGGCAGCTGCTGTGCACCCACAAACCCATCCTTGTCCTCTCCCATGTGTCCCGCCCCTTGTCCTGAGGGTCTCTTGCAAAGAGGACTTCAGAGCCAGACCCTGTGGTCTGTCAGCGTTGCCATGAGCGCTGCTGCTGGGCTCTCTTGGCAGAGTGGGGCTGTCAGTGGGTCTCAGGGGTTGCTCACTGCAGCCGGAGACCAGGGTTGCATCAACCCTGGGAAGACGGAAGTGAAAACCTCCCTGATATTCCAGAACTGAAATGTCTCTTTCTGCTCCACGGGAAACGTTACTGTTCACTTCTGCTTCCGCTTAAGGGGAGCAAAACTCGGTCCTGAAACATCGGCGCTCCCTGTGGAAAGGAGAAGCTGGGTATTGGCATAGCACAAATAGCTGAGACCCGAAAAGCAGCCTGGGGTTGTCAATCTTCAGTATCTGCTTTAATTATTACTCTGGTGGGACTTCCTCAGAGATTGTATTTCCACAGTGATAACTGTTATCACTTTATTGTATAGCCTCAGCTATTTGCAAGCCAGGAACAAGCCTGCTCGGTGTCACGAGGGGTTTCCAGGACACGTTCAAGACCAGGAAGCACCGAGTGTCTCCGGTTTACAAGGAGCACGATGCTGTCCCCAGTGCCTGCATCCCATCCGGGACCCCCTGACCTGTGCCTGTGAGGGACAAACACCAAGGACCAGGCACCCTGGGGGCTCGGTGCTTGGCTGCGGGGCCAGGAGGGCAGCATCCGGGAGCTGCAGGGCTCCTCTCCTTTGCCGGCAGGATGCGGCCCTGGGTAGTTTTGTGCCGATCGAGTGAGGAAATGGGATGCTGGGGGCAGCTCCCTGCCAGGCTCAGCCCGCGTCTCCCCGGCCCCATCATTTTGGTTGGGAAGTTTTATCTTTTTAATTTGTTACATATCACACATCCTCTGATTAATTATTGCTGCTCTGCAGGGAGGACTAGAGTTTATAGAGCAATATAGCATTAGTGTTAGCTTTATACACCCTCAAAGCCCAGGGGAAGCTCGGCAGAGTACTTATGCGATGTTCTGTCGATAATAATGACTCAGCATTTGGCCGGTTCGGGGTATATCAGAAGTGCTTTATTAAAAAGTACACAGTATATGCATCGAACATAAACACAGCCAGGAGATGCGAGCGTGATGTGCTGCATACATAGCAGTCAGGGCCTGCCTCTGCCTGCTCCGCGGATCCCAGGCCATGCAGGAGTTTAATTGCCACGGTGGCCTGGGATGCGTTGAGCTGCTTGGCATGTCCTTCAGCCCCGCCAAGGCAGAAACAGCCACAGCCCAATTCCCTTTACAGCCGCCTGTCTCCGCCGGCTGAGCGGGAGCCCTCTCCCTGAAGGGGCCTTTCCATCCAGCCAACGCTCTCAAGGAGGCTGTAGAAGTGATTGGGAAGGTATTGCGGCAGGGTAACGGCGAGGAAATGCAGTTGAACATTTCCAGTGCTGAGTAAACCATATGTCTTCATAATTTGATTGTGCCCCGGTCCCGCAGGTACCTCCCAGCTCTATTGAACACCGATGGAGTTATTTAGAATCATAAATAATATTATCAAAGAGGGTCTGCTGGGTAAACAGAGCCGGTGTATGAATTGTCGGGGCGAGATATTGATTGTTGGGAGCTGGCTAATGAATTATTCTGTTTGAGGGCTGTGGAGATGATGCTCAGTGCTTGCAAGGCAAAGCCCCCGCAAGAGCTCCCCCCTGCCCAGCGGGGCTTTGTTGTCCTGGCTGCGGCAGGCAGCAAGCACGGGCCCTGGACCCCAGGTCCCTTGGTGGCGAGCAGGCAGGGGGGAGTCATCTCCTCCTCCTCCTCCTCCTCCTTTCTCACCTTCCCTCTTCCTTCCATCCATCTGTATGCGTCGAGGGGACCCGCTGCGGGAGTTGGGTGCGCCAGACCCCGTGCCAGCCCCCCCCGAGGCTTCCCATTGCCCCCAGTGCCAACACCTTTCCCTGCCTGCAGGGAACCTATCTCCCACCTCCTGAGACCTGTTGGCTTTCTGCCCTTGTCTCTGTTTAAATAGGGTTTCCCCCCCCCCCCCCCCCCGGAGNCCGTGCCAGCCCCCCCCGAGGCTTCCCATTGCCCCCAGTGCCAACACCTTTCCCTGCCTGCAGGGAACCTATCTCCCACCTCCTGAGACCTGTTGGCTTTCTGCCCTTGTCTCTGTTTAAATAGGGTTTCCCCCCCCCCTCCCCCCAGGAGTGTATCAGCTGCCCCACAAAGAGGAGAAAGGAGCCGTGCTTTGGAGCAGAATCGGCTTTCTGTTCCCCCTCACCTGCACAATGTGTTCTGTTCAATTTATAGTTGTTCTCTCCCTTTGATGTAAGGGACTGCAAACTCTTCCCCACTAATCTCATGCAGCAGCGCCTGGAACGCTGAAGGCGCTGGCTGGGGATATGGCAGGGAACCAGACAACAATTATTGGTGTTCTGGGGGCTGGGGCCGCACTGAGAGGCAGCTCATTTCAAAATGAATTATGCTATTAAACCCGCTTTTGTTCCTTTTCCTGCTTCCTGGGCTCTGGGCTCACCGGGGAAGAGGCAGAGCTGCAGCATCCCAGCTCCCACAGGCGCGCACCGGCTCTCTGCAGGCAGAGGAGGGCAGCTTTGGAGCGAGACTGTGCCCAAGCAGACCCAATACCGCTACAGGGAGTGACCCATTCAAGCTGGTGCCTCACAAACACACTGGGGTCAATGTTCCTGGCCCATTGAGCGTTACTGAAATCACCGTTTCTCACCCACATGACAGCATCTCTGACTTTGCTCACTTTTCCTTTCTTCCTACAGCTCAGCAAGACGCTTGCTGACAACTGTGGGTTTAACGCCTAAGAAACCCAAGCGAAAGCTTCAGCGTTGCCACATCTTCACTCATAGGCAGGATCAGCCAGAGCCCCGGCTTAGCCTCTTCCCAAAGGTCAAGCGCGCTTGTGCTCTGGCTGCCGTTTACTGGTTAACAAAGACCTTAGGGATGTGGTTCTCTCCTACAAGTAGCTCCGGAGCAGGATGGAGAGGAATGCCTGGGAGCACACTGGCTGAGTGTGCACGTTTGCCCTGGTGTGCAGGGTCAGGAAGGAGTTAAACCAAGGCTCCCCAGGGCCTTAATGTCCAGTGTGATCCAGGCCATTTCATTAGTGCCCCGGCTTGGCAGGGATGCTCTCCGGCGTTCTCCCCCGGGGAGAAGCACACCGGCTCCCTTGTATTGCCTGTTATCTTGCAAGTACTCGGAGCAGAATGCTTTGCAGTAACCTCATCAGAGGATAAGCCAGGATTCAGATAAGCTTTTCAAGGGGGAAGTCAGGGTTATAATTTTCAGAGACTTCTGAATGTCACCTCCAATTTTCGGCTCCGCCGTCGGAGCGGCCGCTTTTGGACGGCGCCCAGCCTCAGATATTGAAATGGTGACCCCTGGACTCGGGCCGCCTCGGTTCCTGGGCAGCATCAGCCTGGCAGATCCCCTGCTTGAAAGTGCTTGAGGTTCCTGGCTTTGTAAGAAGGCCGTTTCTCAGAAGTGCAAATTACAGAGGGATTGGTGCTAAACTGCCCATTAACAAGAGAGCCCAGAAATCCTCAGTGTCCCAAATTACCTGTCACTTTCCCTGTAACACGGCATAATTCTGTCGCTTAAGAGAGCAAGAGAAAAAAGGGGGCCGCCAAAGTCCTAATTGAGCACGCAGCTCGCTTCCATGTGCCATTCCCACCCCTCAGCCCAGGGCGGCTCCTCCCATGGGCACTGGGATGCTCCCCCAGGCTCCTGCTGGGACCCCGCTGGGGATGCTTCCCCCTTCTGTGCTCTCCTTCAGGTGCTGGGAACCCTCCTGCAGCGCTCGGCTTCCAGGGATGCGGGTGCTTTGGAGGATGCCCGTGGGTATGGGTACCAACAGTGCCCACCATAGGGAGAGGGCGCAGGAAAACGCCAGCTGAGGCTGGAGTTCCAGGGTTAACCCAGCTGCTGTGCTTATAATATACTTGTGTCTCGGGGGGGAAACTAGCTTATTGAAAGAATTTGCATAGGGGAGGGTGGGTGGTTCTCCAGCGCAGAAGACGGAGGGCAGATAGAGCAGATGACATTGGCAGGCATGGAAGGAATTAGCCTCTGAACCGGTTTTTGGAGGGGGGACGTCTTGTTGTGAGTTAGAAACGGCTTTTGGCTGTGTTTCTGTCCTGTGGTCCTGCGCCTCTGTGTGACCGTCCTCACCCTGCGGCGATGTGCTCATCCACAGCCGCAGTCATCTCTCCTCCTTTGCTTTCCTGATGCAATTCCCATAGCTTCAGAATGGCTGGTTTGGACTTATCCCAGCAGGGGAAGAAAATTGGGTCCCCAGAGTCCATTTGCAAGCATGCTCCGGCTCCTGTTTTTCTCCCTGTAAATGGCAGTGCTCTTGCACTGCTTCCTTTAGTGAGATTCCGAGTCTGTGTAAGTGTATAAATTCAGTTCATCTACAGTCAAAACCTTCTTCCTGACGCAATTAGCAGCAGTGCTCCTAATTGCTTTCTCCAGCCTTAACTTTGCCATCCGTTTCCCATTTTCCATGCCTTTCCCTCGGTTCCCAAAGCGGTTCTCTTGCTAGGTCCTGGAGCACAGATGTGCTCCATTAGCCCCATCACCATGGCCCCGGCCCCAGCTGCTCCTGCTTTGTATAAATGCCTGAAGCAGGGCAGCAGCCCCTCTTGGTTCTGCTGGGCTGGGATCGCTTTGGTGCTGCTGCTCTGGGGACAGCGTTGGGAATGCTTGCGGTGAGTCAATTCTGATCCCGGTCGGCTGTGGTGTTCCGATGGGCTGGCTAAGAGGTGGCTGAGGAAGGGGCCCTGTGTGAGCCTTTGGCATAGCAAGAGTCCTTCTGGTGGGCTGTTCCCCTCTGTGCTGTCTTGCTGCAGCAGTGATGCTGGTGTTTCGGTGTGTGGCAGGGATGCGGAGCCTCGGTGGTCCCTTTCAAGGGGGAAGCCAAAACCAGGCTTTGGCATAGCTGGGTTTTACCTTTGGAGGCTGCTGCTGGACCTCAGCAAGGAGTGATGCTGGCAGGGCCAAGGCTCTTTACCCCAATAGCCTGCTTTTAGCCCCCAAGGAAGCGTTGCTGGTTGCAAACGAAACCCTCAGCAAAGCACTGAGCCTGGCTGAGGTGGCCGCAGGCTGGGCAGGAGCCGGGTGAGCACTGCTCCTTCCCCTCTCTCCCTCGCCCCAGTGCCCAAGGAGCAGTGGGACGCAGGCAGCTCTCTTCCCACGGGAGAGGGGGCAGGAAGCAAGGATGGAGAACTCGGTGCCGTTCCTTCCCCGTGTGCGTTTTCTCTTTTCCCCTCCTGACTGAATCAATAATTAAGCATCATCTAAGTAGTGCAGTTTTGCTTGAAATTTTCCATTTGGCTTGGGCATCAGTTGGAAATGAAATATTTAGAGGACAGAATACAGCAATAAAGCCAAGACACATTTTCTGCTCGTATATTTTATTTAGCTTGTTTAATAATGAGGTTCTGCGCCTGCCTCTCCTCCCCTCCGTAGCAGTGGCTTTCTCCTCTTCCCCTTTCCTTCGGAGGCAGCGGATAATATCCCCCTCCTGAAAAAGTAATGGAGCCTGGCTTGTCTAACAAATCAGGTGCTGTGCTCTGATGTTGTAAGTGTTCAAAGGAGCTTCCCAGAAGGCTCTGGGAAAGGAGGAACCCTGCATCTCTGCACGGATGCTCCCGCTCACCGTCGAGCACCTACAAGGGCAAAGCGAAAGGGATTCCTGCGCTTAACGTTATTTGTTCCCTGGTGCGAAACCTGTAATGATTCCCTGGGAAGAGGCTGGGTCCCTTCCACATGGGAATGTGACCCTCCCCGTGCCGGCTCCTCCTCTGCGTCTCTGCACTTCCACTCGCCAAATATATTCTGAGTCATCTGGGGCCTTTTCCTCACCTCCTTCTGTTGAGATGTTTGCGAGAACGCGTTCCCCAGGGAATGTCAGGAATACATCAGGGATGCGAGCGGTGGGGCTGGATGCTGAGCAGTTCCTGCAGGACCCAGTGTGGGTCCCGTCACCAGACCCACTGCGGCGTCTTCCCAGTTGGTCCCGGTTCCCTTTGCTGTAGCTGGTGGGAAGCAGCTGCGAGCCTCTTTGCACCCTCACCCTTTATTCCCCCGCTCTGCTTTTGGGATGTGAAAGCAAATGTAAATCCCTCAAATAGAAATTACTCTGAGGAAATTCATCTCATGTGCAGCGGAGCGCTTCATCCCGACCGCTTCAAACTATTTCACTGCGATTTTGATCTTCTCTTCAAAACCTGTTTACAGTTAAAAAAACTGAAGGAAGAATGTATGTCTTTGGAATTGTGTATGTATTTGAAATGGAGGATTTCACACCACGAGCACACTCGGTGCGCCGAGCCCTTCTCGGCTGAAAGGCAAATTAAGGTTCATGGCCAAGGAAAGCAAGCCGGAGCTTCCCAGGCAGGATGGGGGGAGGCGACTGGCCCTGCTGCAGCTCCGAGTGTGTTTCCCTGTGGGTGAATTCCATAGGCTTGGCCCATGCTCCTCTCCTTGCTTGGCAGAGGCTTTGCACAGGGCTCGTGGTGGTGGCTGAGCCAGGTCACGGCTCCAGGGCTGCTCCTTTTGGGATGCTCCCATTGGGATGATTGTGCCATGGGAGAGGTCCCTGGGCCCCTGAGGGTTTGTGTGCACATCGAAAGGCATTTTCCACTGGTAATACCCGTCCCCAAAGCTTCTTGGTCATTGCTGCTGCTTTGCAAAGCTGTGATTATATACCTGAAATAGCAGGCCAGAAATCCCTTCCTGCGGCAGGGATCTTGGCCCTTTCCAACCCAAAACATTCCGTGATTCCTTAGAAACCCCTCCAGTCTTTTCAGCTTCAGGTAAGGAATCGCTTGCACAGCTTGCCTCCCGAAGCTCCCTTCCTCTTCAGACAAGCATTTTGTATCCATCTGAACTCGGGCACCGGGGGGGGGGGGGGGGGGGGGGGGAGGGGGTG
>NDXB01013399.1:88099-124201 GCA_002631895.1 Agapornis roseicollis
CCCCCCGGGGGGGGGGGGGGGGGGGGGCTCAGGATGAAGCCCAGCGTTTCCTGGGCAGTCCGTGTGCGTGTGTGCACAGAGACGCAGGTCCCATGGGAGCTGTGGTGTAATAAACGCACCGCCGTGATCGCTTCTCTCCCATGCCGAGGGAGCTGCGTCTCTCCAGGTGAAAACACCCTCTGAACCGCTCTCTTCATTTGCATGGGTAATGGTCATATCATTAACAGCTCATTAGGAGCAGAGCGCTGAGCAGGGGCGAGCCCGTCCCCTGCCTGGCAGGGAAACGCAAGCGCGCTCCCGACCGCGGGTTAAGAAACGCCGGAGCCACCTCCGGGAGGCAGGAAAATGGGCTGGGAAGATCCACGGGTCATTTGGATCTTATGGAATGTAACGTATGAGGAGCGATTTGCGGAATGAAGGTTACAATGGGCCTGTTGTGGCCATCGCAGCCCTAAACGGCCTGTGACGGAAGCCTGTGTGCTGCCTTCAAGGTGAAACGGATGGGGAGGAGATAATTGAATTGGCACAGGGGGAATGGGGTGAAGCCGGTGCACGGATGCTGCCAGGCAGTCCCCGGCTTTTGCCTTCCCCAGGCTGTGGTGGGAATGCTGTGTCGGGGATGCTGCGCCAGGGCCCCTGGCAGGGACCAGCAGCTGGGGACTGGCTGAGCCGTGAACTTGCTGGAGCATCACAAGTCCTCCTCTTAGCCAAGTGCAATGAATTACCTGAAGAATGGGAGAAAATAATAGGTTAAATATGAGCCAGTCCTGGTGTGTGGGGCTTTCATCAGGAAAGCAAGCCCTGGAGCCCTCAGATGAAAGGGGGGGGGGGGGGGGGGGGGAAAAAAAAATGAGGGGGGGGGGGGGAGTAGAAACTAGGGTTTAAACCACAACAAGTTGCTGAGCCACTGTCCATCATATTTGAGAGATGATGGCAGTCAGGGGAAGTTCCCGACAACTGGAAAAGNGGGGGAAGGTAGCAAAAAGAATTGGCTAAAATGCAAAGTAAAACAGAGCAGGGCTGGTTGCAATCAATACCCCTTGAGTTATTGACTGCTCTTGGCATTACAGTCTCATCCCCCAGCAATCCTCTGGAGGACGGTGGCCACGGCTGGGAGCCTTCCAGCCCTTGGTGACAGGCCCCGAAAGTGGGTTTTCCCAGAAGTGATCCAGTGGCATTGCAGATAAAGTGGCATCTTCATACCGAAGCCATATTAAATGCCACTCAAGAGGAATCTTGTGTGCAGGGGGAGCTGTGACTGCAGACAGGGGGACTCGTTTGAGCGGGGACCTTTGCTTTCCCTGTTGTCAGGTTGGGATCGACAGCTCCGTCTTCCCCTGGCTGAAAAGGGGGTTGAAGGGAAGGGAACGCACCCTTCTGCCCACAGAAGCTCCCCAGGGAAAGGAAAAGCTCCGTTTGGAAGGAGAACTTTGCTGTAGAAAGCTCAGGGTATTTTTCCCCGAGCCCCAGTTACCCCGAATTCTGGTTAACGAAAGCAGACGTTCAGCGGGTAACGTGTGAGCAGGTGCTTTGGTGGACAGTGTGTTTCAGCGTCTCACGTTGAACGTCTTGGGTCATGCCAGCCTTAGGACAGATGTAAACCTGTGCCATGGCAGTGAAGCTTCCAGCTTGTCATGTCAAACGGAAACAGCGGCCTGGGACTCTGGTTTTGGATGCTGAGAGGGAATGCTTCAGAGGTGGGAAAACACAGGAAGGGCTGAGCAGCTCCTTGCCCCATACAAGGCTGATTGATGCTGCAGCAGCGCCCTTTCTCTGGGGCATCGTGTCCAAGCAGAAAGCATCCCCAGCTTCCTTCAGAAGGGGGGGAATGCCGTAAACCAGGAGCAGGCCACAGCCCATGAGGAGCTGCTGCTCCACACAGTGCTAGTGACAATGCTGTGACCAATTTCCAGTGCTCACAGCGCAAGCAGCCGTGAGGATTTCCATACAGCCTCCCAGAGCGCGTTATTAAGGCAGTACTTTACTGTGAGCTCCGGCAGCTGAGGGGCTGCTCGCTTAATGCATTGCTTGAACGTTCCTCCTGTTTGGAAGCTGTAATTCCTGCTCCTCGCCTGACCACAGGCGGGCACGCGGAGGCAACGCTTGTGTTATGTCCTTGCCAAAGAAAGGGAAAGAAAAGGTCTTGGGAGGCCTGTGATTCTCCAAGCCTCTGTTTAGAGATCCCCTGTCCTCAGCCTCTGCTCCAGCCTCCCTGCAACTCAATATTTATACATGAGAAAGTGAAGGTTTGGAAGCCCTTGTTGATGCTTCTTGTCACTAGGGGCCCTATTCCTACCTGCTTGCTTGTGCTGGAGGAATTCCAACGTCTCAGGCCAGGGGTTTGGTCTCTCCTTTCCAGGTCCCACCTCCTGGGAAACGCTGCCACCCGAGGGGATGCCTGGCAGAGGAGCCTGTAGGGATGCTTTGCTCTAGTTCTGCTCACCACCACCGCTGCTCTGTTGGTCTTTGCTTGTTGGGGTATTTCAGGACCGAGGCACGGTTGGGGGATTTGTTACTTACTGCTGTGTTGCCTATCAGGCAGCTCGCTCAAGCTGTTAAGTGTAAACCCAATTCTTTGTTGCTGCACTCCTAGTATAAAGCTGTCAAAGTGGAACTGCTCCCCAGCTCTGGCCCCATCGCATCGGTGAGGTTCCCTCACTCTGCTCATCCTAGGGATGGCTGGGGAGCATCCCTCTCCTCTGTTGCCCCTCTGCATCCATTCCGGGCTCTTGGGGTGGGAATTCTTCAGTATCCCCGCTCCTTCTGGTGCTGGTTTGCTCGCTCAGGGGGCTGAGGAGCATCATCTCCTCATCATTTGGGAACCCACTTCAGCATCCAGCATAGCAGCACAGCCACCATGGCCTGGAAGAGCTGGCAGTGCCCAAGAGGCACCCAGCCAACACCTGTGGTTCTGCTTTGCTGCCTGCATGTGTCTTCCCAGGGCGGGAATGTTTGAAGGGCTCCGAAGGTGGAGGGATAACACTGGGCAGGGAAGCCGCACTCCGTTGACTGGCTTGCGAAAAACCAGCACCATTAATGCTAAGCTCCAGCCTGTGGAACACAGAAAATGGTATTAAAGGATTTGCTTTTCATGACCATAATTCAGCGTTAATGTACATTTGATGTTTAATGTATGAACCACAGGTGATTTCAAGCTGGCACGGCCTTTTCTAAATAGTGTTTTAATCTTAGGGGGTTTTTCAGAGTTTTAAGGTTCAGCTACTCAGCCTGTCAGGCGAGAGGAGAACAAAACCGCAGCAAAGCTGGGTATGGGAAACCAACGTGGGCAGAGGCTTTTGTTCCCTCTTTTGTTGAGGTTTTACCTCTAATCTCTGCCTTTTTGATGCAATTTAAGATTAAGGAAATGAAAGGCAAGGCTGCCTGCGAACGGTTGTACAAACAGGACAGCCAACGGGCGGTTTTGTAAGAGGCTTTGGGCAGCTTTCCCCAACGGGAGAAGCCGGAGGCTGACAACAGCCAGCCCGAGGCCCAAGAGAGCGGGAGCTGGGCATTCCCTGCCCGCCCTCATCCAGAGGGAAGCCATTCCTGCGTGGAGCATGCACGGGGATGCCGGGTCTAAGGGACGTGTGTTGAGAGGTGTTGCCCGTGAGGAGGACTCTGGCTCCCCGTGGGCTGTGCACACCGTTATCACTGTAAACATCCCCATTGCAGGCTCTGCAGGGAGCTGGATCCATTCTCTGAGCACAGGTACAGTCAGTTCACGTACCAGAGGGGCCTGGCAGCTCAGCTGACGCGTGCCGGGATAAATGCGCCTCTCATCCGCACCGTCCCCAGTGGAAACCCACCCTGGATGCCCTTCCTGGCATGTCCCCATCCCCAGGCAGAAACCCATCGCCACGTGCAGTAACCGGACTTGTACTCCCAGGGGGTGGCTCAGAAAACAGGGAGGAAAACCGAGCTCCTGCCAGGAAACACACAGGGGGTAACAAAGGCCCTTTGGGTGGCAGTGGTGATGAATTCCCGCTGCTTATCCTGATGAGCCAGAAGGTCATGGGCAGACCTTCCAAAATAATTATTAAGCAACTCTGCCATTCGTTCAGGATCAGTTGCAGCCTCATTACTGGGACCGGGAGCTGATACCTCCGCATCCCGGGCACGGATCCAGAGAGCTCGTTAGTAACAATCATCCTGGATTTCACAAGGGGAGGGAAGATCCCCTTTGGTTCACACACGGAACCTTGCAGGCTTTTGTGTGGCTGGTAAACAACCAGAGAGCACTCGGGAGATCTCTCTTGTCTCCTTCTATCCCTGTGTTCCTGAGGCCTTGGAGGGGGCGAAGGGCAGAGGCAGGAAGGAGCGTCCTGTCCTTGCAAAGCTTTAAGCTCAGCAGAGTCAAGAGCCATAAACGCAAACGTTTTCAGTCCACAGGACGTTCTGCTTTGTCCTCCCCGCACTGTGCTCCCGGCAGCACACTGAAGGGATAGGGGATGATGCAATGATGCAGAGGCAAGGTCCAGGCTGCAGCTGCGTGTCGGTAACCCAGTGTGAGAGCTCTCTGCCTGGCTTTCTGCCCCATTCCTGGACTTTTCTGATGCTCCTCAGCCATCCGGATGTCCCAGAGTCCCCCCTCGGAGCCCTGGCAGCGCCGGTAATGGGGTCAGCCGGCAAGAGCCATTAGTGGAACAGTTTGCCCTTCACTTTTATTGTGCTGGAAATTTAATTGGCTGCTGATTCAAAGGAGAGAAATCTGTCTTCTTCTTTGCCTTTAATCTGGCAGCCGCTTTTGTCCTCCCAGGATCCCAGCACCGGCCAGCGATTCCTCGAGGACAATCAGAGCAGTCTTAGAAGGATTTCCAATACCTTGCATGCCTTTATTAGAAAGCGTGTGTCACGGCAGCGAAGAGCCAGCAACGCTCACATCCCGGGATTCTGCTCCCAGCTCAATAGCTCAGCCTCATCCTGATCCAAGTGGATTGGAAGCACAGCTTGTGGCTGAGGCTCGGCTGCCTGGCGCTCCGAGGGGGCTGAGCGGTGGCACAGGGAGCCAGGCTCTGGAGCACAGTGGTGCTGGACGCCCTGGGGATTTCTGACCTGTTCCCAGGTTGTTCCCCTCCACAACCACTCCTGGTGGCTGCAGGTCCAGCCTGTTCCCGGAAAAGAGAGTTTCCATCCCAGGACTTAGCCAGCAGTGCCGTTAGCAGCGTTCCCAGGCGCTCCCTCTTCTCGCCTTGGCATTAGATGCGTTCCTGATGTCGAACATGAATCCCCCTCGCTGCAATTTATGTTCATCTTGTCACCCTCACAGCGAACATGAAAACCTGTTTATTCTCTTCTTTTCTGGAGCTTCCCTTTAAATGTTTGAAGACTCTTCTCATGTCTTCCCTCATCTTTCTTCTCCGGAAGAAGCAAATTTCCCCCACTTTTATCGTGTTATCACTGTGCTAAACTCTGGTTGCTCTTCCCCAAACCATCCCTAGTAGATTCCCGTCCACGGGCGCGCCTCATCTCCGAGTGGCAATGGGAAGCTGTGACCTATTCCCGAGAAAACCTGCCCTTTGCATTGCCTTTTTTGCCCAGCTGGCTGAAAAGCAGGAGCGTCCATGTCCCATCCGGGCCCATGGCAACGGCAGCTCTCCGGCTCATTGCCTGTACAGAGAAAAACCAAGGTTTGATTTCTGGGGCTCTTTTCCTGGAGCAGCTGGGAATGGGGAGCGTGGAGCAGGAGGGGGAGGCTGAGGGGAGCGGCGGGAGCAGCTCAGCACCCGAGCTGTCATTTGCCTGAGGAGCACAGCCCCACCGTGCTCCATTGATTGCGCATTTTTGTGACTGTTGTGACATTTGCAGGCAGGCTAATTTATTCAGGCATGGAAATCTTTAAAAACTTCATTAAGTTATTGCTGCTGTTTCCATGCCCTATTGTTTCCACTTCACACTGAACTTTCATTTCTGGTTAATGGCTTCAAAAAACAACTCGGGGGAGAGCACAAAGGGCAAGAGAAAGGAGGGCTCAGGGGGCAGAGCCTTTGGGAGTGATGGTTTGGGGCCTGTCCCCCATGGTTTCGGATGGCATGTGAGCATTGTACGGTCACAGCACAGAGCTGGGCTTCAGTGGGTGACCTTGGCCTTGCCATGGTGCTGGCTCGGTGCAGGCAGTGCCAGGACGGCCTCCCGGTTAGGAAGTGGATGGAAGGGTGGGAGGTCTCCAGGTTCACCCCGGGCAGGACACGGTCCCCATCCTGCATCCGTGCTGTCCTCACATCGCTGTCTGCACCCTCCGTTCTCCAAAGCAGGGCAGGGTGGATGCTCCCGGACCCCGAGCAGGCAGGAGGATACCCCTGGTGTATTCCCGCTGTGCCTTCACAGGGAATGCTGCCCTGGGAGCGGGTGCTTAGCTGAGCAGGACGCTTTGAAGGGTGCAAGATGCTGCCAGCAGAGCTAAATGCTGCGTTAATACAGTTTCTGACAGTAAATTCACTAATTAAGGCTCACAGATGGAGCTGGAAGGAATGCTTGCACTGAAACCCGAGAAGTGTGAAAATTGCCTCCTTTTGGAGGCATGCTGCACGTCTGGGGAGAACCGGGGAGAAAGGAAAGCATCACCTGCTTCTTAGGGAAGCGGGATGGGACCAGCTCTTGGTGCCTGAGAGCGTGGTTGGCCTTAGTGAGCTGGGGCCTGGCCAGATGCCGGGATCACAGCAAAGCTGCAGGAGCAGAGGTTTGGATCCAGTCCAGGCTTCTCCAGTCCCATGTTAGTTCCCTGAGCAACAGATTTCCTCGTCTGTGACAACAAAGACACATGCAAGGAGGAGCCGCCGCTGCTACCAAGCCCCCAGAGCCAGAAAGAGCTGCAGCCATAAAAGACAAAGTGCTACAAACTCTGCCCATGGGAGCTGGGGCAGGGTAATCCCTTCGCTGCCCAGCACTTGCCGAACATTAGCCTAATTTCCCCTGGGCTCGCTGGCCATGGATGCTGTGTTCTCACTGTATCAGTTTGCAGTCCTTGGCCTCTATTCCGGCTCCAGAACTTGTTCAGGATGAATTTATGGCGCTCCTGCCCGGAGCAGCGCAGTAATTCACGGCTGCGGTGAGCACTGGCGCTGATGGATGTCGCTCTGGGCTGGTTTCGTGCCGAAAGGTGCTGGTTGGAAGGGAAAGGCTCGTTCCCCGGGGCTGCAGGGGCTGGAGGTTCCTTGCTGTGCTCCAGATGCCGAGGTCTGTAGGTAGGCAAGGGGAAGAGCAGCCGCAGGAGCGGGCGCATCCTGCCCCGGGCTGGGCAGGGAACAGCGGGAGCGAGGCTGCTGCCTGCTCAGCTCAGCTCCGCTCCCGCGCTCCCTCCCGCCGTAGCTAAGGCAACATTTGTACGTGTGAGCCTATGGCAATCCTTTGCATATGGAATACATTTGCTTTGGGTGTTTGCCATTAACATTTTCATTTCTGCTTAGTGTCAGGAGTTTTCGGGGCCCGGCTTTGCAGAGCAGCGAGCTGTTGGTTTCATGCTCTCTTTGTTACCATCCTGGCAAGTCCCAGGATGGGAGCCCTGCCCTGAGGGAGCACAGGGAGAAATCCAGTTACCTCACTGCACTTGGGGCTGGCTGCTCTCGCCGTCACTGCTTGCAGGGCTGGCTGCATCCGAGACCACGCTGGACTGAAGTGAGCAGCAGGGACTGGACAAATCCCTTTGTCCCCAGTCTCCATCCCTGCCCACATCTCTGGGGCACACAAGGGAATGGGGTGGAGAACTGGGAGAAACTTGGTGCATAGCAGCCTTCCAGTATCTGAAGGGGGCCTATAGGGATGCTGGGGAGGGGCTCTTCATTAGGGACTGCAGTGACAGGACAAGGGGGAACGGGTTCAAACTGAAACAGAAGAGGATTAGATTGGATCTAAGGAAGAAATTCTTTGCTGTGAGGGTGCTGAGGCACTGGAATGGCTTGGCCAGGGAGGTTGTGAGTGCTCCAGCCCTGGCAGTGTTCGAGGCCAGGTTGGACACAGCCTTGGGTGCCCTGGTTTAGTGTGAGGTGTCCCTGCCTATGGCAGGGGGGTTGGAACTGGATGATCTTGAGGTCCTTTCCAACCCGAGCTATTCTGTGATTCCGTGTGTGACCCATCTGTTCTGTGCCAGCCTCTGGTGCACGGTCCTTCTGTGCACTACCCCAGGCCTGCTTTGCTCTTCCTCCATTATGGCTTGATAACTGAACTCCATGGAGTTGAGTAGAGATTGAATTGCTTTAGCCAGTGAAGAAATCAGGGCCAAGTGGGTGCAGACCCTGATGGAAGCAGGAAGCTCCATAGCTCTGAAGTGCTGCTGTCCTCAGATACCAGGAAGTCATACTGTTTAGAAGCGAGCAATAAATGGCTCCCAGGCTGGACGCTTGAGCATCCAGGATCATCCTCTGGGATCACCAGCACACACAGGGGGCAGGGGAGGCATCGCAAGCCTGCGGAGCTGTGGAGTTCTGCAACTGAACGAAACGCTGTTAACCTCTGATTTAAAGCCTGGCTTCCCTTTGATTTCAAATGATTTTAAAGGTTCCTGCACTCCGGCAATGTAATTATCCCAAAGATTGCTGTTAGATTTCTGTTCTCCCCCTTTGTTTCTAAAGAAGGCTTCCCAAGAATGCCACTAGGTTAGAGTCATTATGGTGTATAATGCTAACAGGGCCAGTTAGTGCATTTTTATGAGGGTACCGCTGCACCATCTAATAAATCTTCCAGGAAGGCTTTGCTAGAGAAAACGCTGAGATTGAGCCACGGCGGGGTCAGCCAGCGTGAGCTCTAATTCCACATCAAAGGAGTTAAGGGGGCAACATATGTATTCTTCACTCTCCTGCTCTGGAAAGGGAAGGGTGGGAGCTGAGGAAAAGCAAATGAATGCAAAGATGGGCGAGAGAGCTGCTACGAGTGAACTAGCACAAACAGAATGGGAAGGTCCCGAGCTGCCAGTGCAAAGCTACATCTTAATAGCTGTTGCTTGCAAAGATTGGCTCCTTTCCCCATCAGCCTGCGTTTCTCCGTGAGGTCTGAAAGGGCTGGCTTCTGCATAGCCACGGGACAGGTAAGTTCTTGCCAAGGAGAGAGATGTGCTCCATGGGAGAGGTGTGGGAATGCCCGGTGGCGCAGCAGCCCCATCTCACATCCCAGATCGGGAGCCAGAGCTGCTGCAGCAGCGCTCCTGCAGATGTGTTTCTCTTAATCAGTTCATTACAGCAGCGGGGGAATCGATGCGAGCAGGCTATTGATCCCAAATTCATAACCTCAGATTGTGCTGCAGGTACCAGCTCATTTCTCAGCGGCAGAGACAAATTTACACCTCCCCTTCCCTGCGGGAACCTGGGCCAGCGCGGTTGGTGATAGCTCTGTTCCTGTGCTGCCAGCACGGCCCCGCAACCAGGAGGAAGCAGAGGCTGCAGCTCTGCAAGTGCCTGTGTCCTCAACGGGATGAAGGCCCAGCCTTCCTGGCTCTTTCCATGTCAGCAGTTTAGCAAAAGGCCTTCGGAGCACGTCCACGGTGCCGCAGCTCCCTCCCAGCTGTGCGAAGGCCCGATGCCCATGCACAGGGATAAAAGATAACATGGTTTATCTGTCCCCTGTTGGACTCGAGAGGAGCTTTCCCAGGCACTTCAGCAGGAAGAGGATCAGGCTGCTGCTTAGATTGCTCACTGAAGGACCCCCGGGTAAGTATCTTCCAGCCCTTCAGACTCTTGGAAGGCTCAGGAGCAGCACTTGGGATCCGCGCATCCATTCCACACACGGGCATCCTTTACGCATGTGTGCATCCCTGCACAAAGATGAGGTGGGAGAAGGGAAGGGCCAGGAGTTGCACCCCCAAGGGCTGGGGCCCTCTGCCCAGTGCAGCCTTGTGGGGAGGTGAGGGCAGAGCTGGAAGTGGGATGGGATGCGATAGCTTTCCTGGAACGGTTGTTGGGGATGAGCCTGCAGAGGATGGTTTTTAGCAGAGGCCGCACCAAGGCTCCCTGTGAGTTGAAAGCTGAATTTGAGGACTTTATTCTTCCTGTCTTTAGGGAAGGATGGGGTACACTTGTGCGGGGAGGCAGCGGGAGCCCTGATGAGTGCAGGGAGCAATCCAAGGCACGGGAATGCCAAGTCCATCCTGCACCAGAACATGAGTGTTTAAATGCTCTCTTCTCCAGCAGGCAGAAGCTCTCCTGTCACATCTTCTGGCTTTCCAGAACCACGATCAATCTTCCCACTTAAAATACACCCCGAAGAGCGACAGCATCCATCATTTATTAACTGGAATTAGTTTGCAAGCGCCGTAACCCCTTCAGCGCCTGGCGTTCCTGCTGCCTGCCGGGGAGGAGAAGCAGCCGCTGAGCCTCAGCACTGCCTGTCCAGGTGCTCCAGCTCCTCCTGCATGGAGATTCCCTCCCAAAGCTGCCCGGGGCCCTGGGATGCACGGAGCCGCCTGGACCACAGCATCCCTTTTCCCTGCAGGAAACGAAAGGAGGGATGCGATCCTGTTCTCACCTCCCTAGCGCCAGGAGGAGAGCAGGAGCTTGTGCCAGGCCAATTCCCGAGGCAACAGGAGGCTCCCATTGGAGCTGGCTGAGACTCTTGGGATTCAGCTGGAGATGCAGCCACGGGGCATTTCAGCATTTGCCCGGGTCTCCTCTGCCCCCTCCATTCCGTGGGATGCTCCAGACCCAGTGTGTTGTCAGTGGCAGTCCAAGACGAACAGCTCCGTACCTGTAATGAGAGAGCTCTCAGGGATTCAACTGCAGCAGCATGATTCTGCATCTTACAGTAAATCGATGAATCTTCCGTGCATTGACAAGCCCTTGCCACTTAAATAGACAAGAAACAGGTAGAGATGGATACTGCGGGTTCCTCCAGATCATAAGGCATAAATCTCAAGAGAACAGCAGCAGAAAGATAAAACACTGCTGGAACCACGGGGTAGGAGTTAGGATTTCTTTAGAGGGCTTGGTGTTGACAGCAAGCAAGAAACAATAGCAGCGGTTTTCTGCCGAGGGTTAGCAATTAGCATGGCAGCAGGGAAAGGTAATTTCACGGCGGGCGCAGCAAAGGCCTTGGCGCTGAGCGGCTCTTCTCAAGGAGCTAATTTGGAACGTCCTCTTTGGCAACACATCCTCACCCCAGCCACTGCTTCAGCGTCGCTTCAATCAGAGCCGGGGGAGGGCCCCAGAAGGCAAGTCATGAGCACTTGAGTGCCCGTATCAGAACCCTTGCAGGGCATCAGATGCTAAGCTAATGAGCTTGATGTAATTATCCCCGATGGATAAGCAAGGAGATAGGGAAGTGTAAATGGGAGCAAATAGATTAAACTGCCTCATGCGCTGCTGCTGTTTGAACAGGGGCTCCTGCCCCAGCCCTCCAGCTGCATGGGGTCTGTCCCGGGCATCCCTGCTGGGAAGCAGCAGGGCAGGGCCTGTGCTGTGTTAGGGAGAACAAACACTTCTTGCCCGGAGGAACAAGTCCTGGAGCTGTTGTGTCCCTTTCCTTCCTATTCCGAGGGAGCCGGGCTGTGCTGCCCGAGTGGAAATGGCATTTGTGCAAAGCCACTTGGCTGGAGCAGGCTGCAGGACAGCAGCGGCTGCAGAGCAAACCCAAATAATGCCTGGAGCTGTAATTGCATGTGTAAAAAGGAGAGAGAAAAGAGCAGGGGCAAGCGGCCTCCTCTCCTCGGCTCTGCTGGGTATTACAGATGTAGCTGTCATCCTCTCCCTCGCTGGACGTGTTCACGCCTGGTACTCCACCGGGTGTTGTACCGAGACTGGAATCTAATGTCTGACACGCAGAGGTCAGGCCGTGAGGCTGTGCGGGTGCGTTGCCACTCCGACAAGGACTTACCCAGCGCAGCCCCTCCGTGAGGACAGCCTGGTGCGGGGAGCTGTGAGTGCCAATGGAGCTGGTGCGGGGCGGTGGGAACGGGCACAGGGATCTCGCGGGGGGCTCCTGCGCCATCCTCAGCTCTGTCAGCATCTGGCATCATCCCGCTGGCTTCCCTAATGCCTTTGGGATCCGAGGCCTGGGAGGCGCTGGAGCCGGGCTCGCTCCAGGGAGGGACGTGTGGATCTGTCCCCATTCTCGCTCACCCTGCTGAAATAACCTGTGTCCTCCCGGTGCGCTGCCGTCCACGCTACCGGCTTGATGCTAACGTTCTGGTAAGTCCCATCAGAGGGAATGCAGCGTGGTTTTGCTGTGCCCTAAATGAGGTGGCACGCTTTACACAGACATTAATCAACAGATGAAAGAGGCACCGCTGGGGAGGACAGGGTCCTTCGCTGTCAGATGAACTCTTCGCAGTGTTACATCCCAGCTCGCGAACACCTGAAATCACTTTATCCATCTCATTTTCGGTCCACAATCGATGCTCTTGTTTCCCAGCCAAGAGCCGAGGAGCTGCTTCCTCCGTGCATGGTCAGTGTCCTCCTCCCGGTTTCCCCTGATTCACAGCATGGTGTTCCTATTCATGGTGGGGATGTGTGCTGCTAGATGGGATCCAGAACTGATGTTCCCTTGCGCTGCTAGGTCAGTAGAGCTTCTACGGTTTCTCTTTTGTGGTGCTCAGTTAACCCACTCCCGTAACGCCATCCAGCTTCCCTGAATTATTAATGCTTCCCAACAGGCCACGGGAGCCTTCTGCTCCCTCTCCTGCATTATCTGACAGCAAACAGAGGACGATCTCCACAGGCTTTCCTCTCCGTTCTGGGATGCTGTGAGGCTGGCTCATTCCCGCTTGCAGGCAGAGAGCCTCCCGGGGGTAAGGGGCCATCAGAAGCATTAATCCTCCCTGCGATGGACTGAACGTCTCCGTCTGAAGGCATTAGCCAGGTACTCCCCGATGCTCTTCGCTGTCCTGTGCCGGCCCAGCTCCCGGCTTCTCCAGGCGGTGCTTCCCATTTCGAGCAAGCTGTGCAGCTGATGGAAGCGCAGGGAAGGCAGGACCCGGCGGCAGAAGAGCCAAGCTGCAGCACCCGCAGGGTGTGAGGCAGGTTCGCCTCGGACCGCTCCGGCAGCTGCGGATGCAGCCAAAGCAGCGCTGCTCCCTCCGAAGGGCTGTAATTATTAATCTGCTAACGCAGACACGATGCACTCAGCCTCCCTCTCAGCCTCTCCTAGGGATGGAAAAGAATGCTGGAGCGGCAATTACCTTAACGCAATTATCTGGGATGCAAAATGTCACAACAGCGCCTCGCGGCCTGGCTTGCAGGGAACGGAGCAGGGAATAGGGGCTCTCCCGGTGCTGCACGAGCTCCTCTCCTCCTTAAGGACCAGAAGCTGGGCACTGCCACATCCCACAGCCTGGGATCGGGTGGCATCAACCCAAACACTGGCTAAAAGGAGCTTCCTCTTGCTCAGACCCAGCTCTCCAAAGACCTTCGCAAGGATCCAGCCGTTGCAGTAATCCCTGGGTTAATGCTAACAGCACCAAGGCGATTCCTCCTGCTTGCAGCACCCATGGCAACCCATCATTAAGGACACTCAGCAGGAAGATCTGAGCTGCAGAAAGTTCCTTCAAACGCTCGCACGTACCAATCAGGAGGGAAAACATGCTGCAATTTGTGGGAGGCGGACCAGCAGCCCTCATCTCCGAGGAAGGAAGGAACTAATTGCAAAGGATTTGTAAGAGAAAGCCTGTAACCGGCCCCAAACAGTAAATGGATTTTACTTCCTCTCCTCTGATAAATATTTAATCACGGAACATAGCGCAGGGCCTGGGGTTTGTCCCTGCCTGCTCCCATCGGCTTTGCTTTGCTTTCCTTTCCTTTCCTTCCACACGTGTTTATTCCTATTCCACACTTCCACTGCGCCTGACATCCCCGTGTGGCATCCTCAAGGTGATGCCTCTCACAGTTGGACAGAAGGATGCTGAGCCCGGGGGCACCACGTCAGCCCGCTTGTCACCGCGGCCTCCCAGCAGTCGGCTACCTGGGATTCCGGTGCAATCCCTCGCAATTCCTAACGTTTCAGGGTTAAAAACCTCAGCCCCACAGCGCAATCGCTTGAAAACTTATTTACTTATTCACTTCTTTCCTGAAGGGCTTCTTTACTGAAGACTCCCGGCCCTCGACTGCTAATGGCATACGTTTATGGAACGGTGGCATCAGAAACCGAGTGACAAACGTGTGTTTAGGCTCCATTGCTCACTCCTGCCTTCAGCTGGGGTTATGACTGCTCATTTGGGGTTACTCTGCCTCTCCCACACTGTGACCTTGCAAACCCCCACTTCCCCCTTCCCCCATCCTGGGCGCAAGGCTGACGGACCATCCCTCATGGAAGATCCCAGGAAGCTTCCCAAGATCGGGCAGAGCAATCCCACCCCATGGAGCCGTTGTTGGAGCTGCATCCCTGACCGATGGGCACTGCTGGCTCCATCCCACAGATGCTGCAGCCTTCCCGGACCTCATTTCAGGCGGCTGGATTTTCCCAGCAGGACTGATAACAATATAGCCTTATAAATAATGCTCCCCAATGGGATGCTCTATTCATGTCTGGCTATTAATGGTTGTGTATTTTTCTTCATAATGTTCAGCTGCCTTATTTATGATTAATGGGACTCGCTGTCTATCTAAGGAGCACTCAAATGGCTATTACTGCCTGCATTGTGGCTTTTAATATGTTTTTTCCAGATTAAAGCGGTTGCTGCTGTTAAAGGTCTCTATGTGTCCTTAAAGCCAGCTGGGAATGCCTGGATTTTGCTCTCGGGCCACATGCAAAGCTCCTTCCTGCAGAGGTGACCCTTTCCTGTGTGCCTGCATCATCCCATGCTTTGACACAGAGAATATTCCCAACCAGTGTGGTAAAGCTTCTGCCTTGGCTCCAGCCTCAGCTTCACTTCTCGCTGCATAAAGGTCTCTGCATCTGGTGTTCGATGGCCTCAGCCTTGTAAGTAGCCATAAACCCATAAGGGCAACTACCCCTTAAGGTATTGTTTCCCCATCATCTCCCCTGCAACACAGAGCACGCTGCTGTGTGCCCTCCTGGCTGCAGGGGAACAACAGCAACCAGCCACGAGCAGTGCTAAAGGGGGGAGATTTGAAGGTCCTCTCCCCTTTATTGTTCATTAGGACCCCCTTGATAAGCAGCCTGCCTCCACTACTTGCTGTAGCTGAGCAGAGGTAGCAGCAGCAGGGTATGGGTAGCACTGCCCAGGTACCCCCCCCACCAAAAGCAGGGAAGTGAAGCACATCCCGGGAATGTGAAACCCACCAGGTCCCTGAGGAGCCCCTGGGATGCCCTTGAGGCTGGTGGGTATCTTTGATGTCAGCTCTCACTGTCTCACGGTCCCCACTGAACCTGCATTCCTCAATCAGCACCTTTCAAAGTGCAGGGGAATAAAACTCCTCATTTACAATGGCCCCAAAACCACCTTTTGGCAGCTTTATTGCCTGGCACACGCGGGGAGAGGAACAGATGCAGTTTAAGAACCAGGTAATTCCCTTCATAACCAACCCAAGGTAAGGCGAGGGGAGCTTGGTTTTCACCAAGGGAGTGAGGGCAACCCTTGGCTTGGACCTGGAGCCGGTTTGGATCTGCACGCTGCTGCTGGAGCCACAGGCACTGCCTGGTGAGCGGGAAGAGGTTTGTACCAGCCGGGAAAGCCAGACCCAGGGCTGGAGGACTTTATCTGAGGAGGGGAGGTGTCAAGTCCCATCCAGCCTGGACTTCAACACTTCCAGGGATGGGGCATTTCCTGACTTGCACGGTCTGACCTGCATTGCCTTGATGGACGTAGGGAAAGGGCTGCTGGGCCTGCCTGGCCAGTGGGCATAGACTGGCAGCAGCACAGCAGGTCTCAGCCTGACCTACCTGTGCCATCATTATGAGCTGGCATCAAACCCATCCCTGCAGCTCAGGCTCATCCGCTTCCCTGTTCCTGGCAGCATGATGCCGCAGACCGATCCCTTCCTGTCCCTTTCTATGATGGGTTTGGGTCCCAGTGCATTCCCCAGCCCTGTGGAAGAGGCAGGGAGCTCAAGCGCTGCTCAGTGCATGGGGTGCAGCCCCCTGACCCCCCCCCAGTGCCAGCCCCTGCTCCAGCAGCAGCCACGTCCCCCTGCCCGGCGGTGGGACACGGGTGGCAGATGGGCTCCCGGCGCCCAGATGTTGTCCCTGGGAAGTCCTGTCAGGGGTTGGTGGCCGGGTCTCGTTCTCGCCTGTCAGACTTGACATCTTCAGCGTCTAATTAAATGCCAGGACGCGAGCAGCAGAGCAGGTGCATGCTAATGAGGAGATCAATTTTAATTATGATTTTAATTAAACACCCAATCCGGTAGGAAACATGACAAGCAGGTTAGAAACGCGAAAGTTATCATGGGGAGAGACAACAGCGAGAAGATGGGCAAGATGGAAGTGAGGGGACTGCACCGGCGGTGCGGCGGGGAAGCACTTCAGCAGCCTGGGAGCAAGGGGTGTCCCGTGAGGGCCAGGAGCCCCTAGGCTGGGAATGGGGATCCTAACTCCTTCTCTAGTCCATGGGGCAAGGGTGAATCCCGTCCACGTCTTCCTTTCCTCTCTGCAAACCATTTTGCCCTTCCCTGCTCCCTGCAAGCCGCATGACACCAATGTATTATTATAGGGGTGGAGGATGCATAGATGCATGGATGGATGGATGGATGGATGGATGGATGGATGACATCCCAGCTGGCTCCCTGGCTCTAGCAGTGCCCCTGCACATCTTAACCCATGTGCTGGGAGAGAGGGTCAGAACATGTCCCTGCTCTGCAGCGAGGGCTGGCGGTGAATCACTTCTCAGCAGGACGCTCTCAGCACAATCAGCACACACAAAAAAGAGCTGGAAATTTCTCCTCATTGCCATAATTTGATGAGGAAAGTTCACAAAACCACCCATTTGACATGCTCTTGTTGTTCTCCAACTCCCCTTTTCTGTAGGCCCTATACAAACACTGCTTGGGCTGGCTTGGCTGCAGTGCTGCAAGGAGAGTGCCCAGGCATCGCCCTTGCTGCTGCATGACCCCTGCTGCAGTGGTTGGATGCCTTGCTCTGGAGGCCAAGGCTGATGCTGCCACTCCTCCTCTTAAGGCAGATGTGTCCGTTCAGACTCCACGGTAAACACAGGAGAAGGGGAAATGAGCTCCATGGGAAGCAGCTGAGAAGGAGGCTGAGGGCCAGGGACCCGTGTGCTCTCCTAAACCACGGGCTGAGCGACCGCACGGCAGAAATGGGCTATAAAAGGAATTACCACTAAATGGAGAGCTTTGGCAAGAGGCTTTCTAGCAGCCTGTGTCACAGGGGGGCTGTGGGTTTGGAGCAGAGATCAGAAGGAACCTTTGGGATCCCTCGGCACACAGCCCGGTACATTGGGCTGCTCCGGATTAACTCCTGCGTGAGCTCAGGCGTGCTTCAAAAGAGCAAATCCCTTCCCAACTTATGGTCTCCCCAGAACAGGAAGCTCTGCACAGCTCCTGCAGCAGATAACTTCCACTGCATTACTCATCCAAATCTGTCCGGTTCCAGCTCTCGAGCTTGTTGCCTTGTGGTGTTATGGGGTGCCTTTAATGGTGGGAAGAGGAGCCATGGGATGGAGCTGTACTGGTCCAGGACCCCAGGAGAGGATGGGGAGCAGGGGGTACAGGCTGCCTCACTACGAGTGGAACCATGATGAGCAGGTATTTGACCCAGCTCCAGAAGGCCGGAGGGGGGGTTTTGAGCTCATCAGTTACCTGAACTTGCCCCTGGCCCCCTCCCTCCCCAGCCGCCCCCTGACTCTGCAGTTATTGATTCTGCTGGCTTTCACTATTACATACTATAAATTGACTTCAGCAGCCCTTTTCCCTAACTAATGAGGCCATTAACGGTGGGCTGTGGGCTGACAGGCAGCTCACCCCGCATCAATCAGAGGGGATCCAGCTGCCAAAGGCACAGCGAGGACGTGGGAGCCCCACACAAATGTGCTGTGTCCCCCACTTACCCCTTCCATCACCCCACTGCTGGTCCCTGGCCCCCTGAGAGGTGCTGCAGGCAGCAAGGCACGGCCACGGGGTGATGCAGTGAGGACCAGGATGAGGACACAGAGCCCAGGGTGCAGCGAGGCAGGGCAGAAACCAGCGGGTTCTGTGGGTAAATAGGAATGGGAGGTGGGTTTCCAGGGATGTGCTGCTTGCGATGCATTCATGGCCTTTCCCTGGCTCCTGGCCTTGGTGTTTTGAATGACGGTGCATTAGCAGGGGCTGTGATTGGAGCCAGTTGGTTGGGACAGGCCCCACTTCCCACCTTCCCTGATGCTCAAAGGACAGCCGGCGATGCTCAAAGGACAGCCGGCGATGCTCAGAGGACAGCCGGCGTCCTTCCCGCAACCCCCGCTGGGCAGGCTCTTATCTGCCGGCTTCAAGCTTGCAGCGCGGGTTTGTCCCTCCCGTTTAAGGAGCTGCTGCCAGAGCTCCAGCAGAAGCCGAAAAGCTCCGGCCTGTGGTTTTTATAGGGCACAGGACCCTTCCTGCACCTCTGCAAATGCCAGAGCAGCGGGGAGCTCTGCGCCTGTAAGAGCCCCACGGCCCATGAGCCTCCGCTGGCCCCTCTGCCCGCCTGCCTCCTGCGGCGGGGGGGGTAACGGCCCCTCTGGTGCAGGGGGGCAGCGACCACGGGCCCCGCGTCTGGCCTCGGGCACCGGCGGGGTCGCTCCGTTTGGGCAGCGGCCCCGGTCCCAGCGCGCTCTGCCCGGTAAATCCCTGCGGGATCAGAAGGATGCTGAGGTGCTCATCGGGGCTCCCTCTAACAGCCGGCGGGAGCGGCGCCTGGGCTCACCTCCGGGAGCGGGAGCGGGAGCGGGAGCGGGAGCGGGCGGTTGTTTGAGCTGAGGCACCTCTGGCTGCAGGAAGCAATTTGTCTCCCAGAGGCTGACAGGGGCTCCTTTCTTCTGCACTTACTCCTTGCTCAGAACTAAAAGGGGCATCCGCTCACATGAAAAGCAGCGAAGGCTCCAGGTTTCCCTTGCAAGGTCTCTCCCGAGCTGGCACGGTCGGGCAATTTGTACAAATGACACTTCCCTGGGAGGGAAGAAAGAAGAAGAAGAACAAAGAGCCACCCCAGCTTCCAATTTGTGCCTCATCAGCCTGCTCCAGTTCCTCTTCTCCCCCCCACTTTCAACCTCGTGTGTGATGCTCTGGCTCTGGTCCCTTCTCCCGGTGCCTGGCAGCTCTTCCCAGTGAGTAGCTGTAGTCACAGGGGTGAGTGGAACTGCGGGGATCCACGGTTCATCCCGCTTAGAGCCAGCTCCAGCATCGCACTCGGTTGGATAGGGATGTGCAGGCCAATGCATCCCAATTACCTCTCGAAGTGGATTAGTTAAACCTTCGCAGACTCCTTGGTGGGCGTTTTTCTTTGGTATTAGAGTGGTTCTAATTCGATTTATCTTAATTCACTTGCAATTTGCTTGTAATTAAACTACAGTGAACCAAGGGATCTGATTTACCCAGCGCACTGAAATCTGATGAGGATTGTGAATCAGCCATCCCAGTTCACTGCACAGTGTATTAATATAAATTGAAATCAATGGTGGTTTATATTAATGCTTTCTTGGACGTCCGTATAAGCGCAAGCCTGGGAGAGAGCACGGAAGGCGTCTGCCTGGGCCGTCCCCCGAGCTTCCCGCCCGTTCTCCTCTCCTCCCGCATCTTCCCAGAGAGCTCCGCGATGATCCCACCCTGCAAGAGGAGCTCAAACTCAGACCACCCCATCCCATCCCCCTGGCAGAGGAGCTGCTGCCCTCACCCTGCCTGCTACTCCTGCCGGCCCACCAAGGGCGCCATCACCGCCTTTGATTTGCAAAGTGAGCCCTATAATGGGACAAAAGAGTGAAGCAGAAGGATTTATTCCCCCCCAAACCCTCCTAATGGCCCCAGCACCTGGCAAAAGGGGGTCGTTATCACGAGATAATGGACCCTGCCAGCATTAAGCTCTCTCAGGGTGCAATTCTACACAGTCAGTTATCTCCTAATCGGGGCCATTTTGTCAGAGGGTATTGCCCTAAGGAATCAATGAGATTATCTATACCTCATTAATATTTTATGGAAAATCATTCCCAGGAAAGTGTTGAGCAGCTCCGTGAGCTTCCTTCCCTCCACCCCGGGGACAAGGCAGGCACAGGCAGCGGGGTCGGGGCCTCACCAAGCATCTGGCACAGGAAAGCAGCAGCATCCCTGCTCCGAGGATGCAGGTCCCTCTCCTCGCCTGCTCAGCCGGGTGAACTGCATCCCACAACGGTGCCCTCGGTAGGCTGGTACCCAGGGAAAACGTCTCCATCTGACACCGGTGGAGGTGCCCTGTGGAAGGATGCTCTGAAGGTATTTTTGTGCTCTGGGTTATATTTAACTCGAGCCATAACATTCTGCCACTTGGAAGCCTCTGGTTTATTAAGTAAAGCATTCGGGCACTTGCAAGCAGAGCTGTTTGGGAAAGGGAACTGCAGGAAATTGCAGACAGAATCATTTCTTTTCATTGCTGCTTTCCCCAGAAACTATTGTCCCCTGGTCCCTGGATACTCCTGCTCATCCAGGACATGCTGTGCCCTGGGCTACGGGCTGGGGGGGGGCACAGCCCTCCTCCCACTGCATGTGCACGTATTGCTGCTGTGATGGGGCTGTGGCTTGGTAAAGGCTTCTGAAGCATAGCTCAGTGGACCTGTTACAGCAATTATGATGGCTGTGCAGGCTGCCAAATGTCCTCAGCAGCCACAGAGTTCAGCTCCTGAGCAACAGCCATTCAAATGAATGCCTTTGGAAGGTGTTTCCCAAACATTCCTCTGGTGGCCTGTTCTCTCAGGTGGGTTTCCATGCTGGCAAGAGCACAATGAAAGAGTGAGCTTCACAGAGGAAAAACCTCTACAGGAAGCAAGCAGTGCTACCGAACACTGTGATATTCCTGCATCTTCTGAGGTTTCTGTGTGTGCATCAGGAATCCAGCTTTACTCCCTGCAATGGGCCATTCGGAAGGAATAAAGCTCCTCACATGTGGTGAGGGCTGTGAGTCCTTTGCTGTGCTCCCGTGGGCATCACGGGGCAGAGCGTATTCCAGGGCCAGTGGTGCAGTGACATTCCCTGCGGTGATCCCTGTGTCCCCCCAGTGCACGAGGCGAGTGTTCCACATGAACAGGACTGACATATGGTGGGGTGGGCTTCTTTAAAACAGTTCCCCTCGCTCCCCAGGCAGTTTTGACGTGAATATTAATATTAACACCATTCCACGATGATTAGAGAACACAATTAGCGACTATTAATAATGACACAAATAATGACATTTAAGGCCTCATTTCCATGTGAGTAATACCGTGTCTGGTGGTATTTAGGCAGCGCTGTCGAGCACAATCACTGCAGTGCCAAGGTGCAGCCGTGTAACCGCGGTACCTGTCAGCAGGGCTCCATCACTGTGAGGCAGCAGCAAGGGAAGAGCCTGCAGCCCACGGTCTGGAGCGATGGGGATGCTCCAAGCAAGGGCCGGTGGCTGTTTGCCTGCTCCAGGAGCTGACCCCTGTTTGGAGGAGGAAGAAGCTGCCTCAGTACTGGTCCCAGTGCCTGGCTGGGCTTCTGCAGCTGCCAGCCCCCACGCCCCACTGTAAAAGCAGCTTAATGGGGCTGTTCCGGCTGAACTCGACGGAGCCGGGCATTGAAACCGCCCCATTTCTCTCACGATGCACTCAGTGCCAAGCGCAGCCCCTGCGAGTGGCCGTGCTGCGCTAATGGGACTTAATGGAAACCTCGGAAGCAATTTCTCGCTCCCTGAAGAAAATCCCCCTGGTTTATTGCAGCAGGAGCTGAAATTCTGCAAATGGCTCCCAATTCTGGGGCAGAGCGAAGGAGAGGAGGGAAAGGTGAGCTGCACCTCCGCTGAAGGGGGGTCAAGTGAAACTGTGCTGGGTAAGTGACTGCTCCATGCGCGCTGTGCACAGGGCTGTGCTGTGGCACAGGCTCTGCAGGGATGCAGCACATCCACCCCGCTCCCTGGTAGCTCTCACCCTCCCAGTGACAAGCTCCCACTCACAGGAGCACATGGAAGAAGGCGCCCTGGTTCTGAGGATCACCTCTGGTGCCCAGGGAGTTGCACACCGTAGGGCTGTATTGTACCTGCTCCTTCCTTACTGTCCTGCTATGGGTCTGTGTGAGCCGGTACACATCTAATCCACACAAACAGCATGCCACAGTACACTAAACATTTCCATTAACTCCTGAGACAAACAGCTCCAGGCCAGTCTGCGTTTCACTGCCCATGCAAGCACCTCGGTACAATTCTGCTCCTTCAGCCTGAACGTTGACTTTCACAGAGCTTGTTTCCATCACCTTCCACTGGAGCAGCTTGCTCCAAGCCCCTGTGTCCAACCTGGCCTTGAGCACTGCCAGGGATGGGGCAGCCACAGCTTCTCTGGGCACCCTGTGCCAGTGTTCCAGCACCCTAAACCCACAGACCCTCGTTGAACAATGAGGTGTTTATGGTGATTAAGCAGCTGGTGGGGTTGCTGGGCTGAGTTCTCCTAGGAACACATCACGGGCTCTTGCAGCTGAACCGCCTTTTGCTCCCAAGCTCACAGCTTGCGGGGTGCAGATCTCAGCTACCTTAGCCCACCCTTGGTGGAGAAAGGGGCAGCAGAAGCAGCACACAGGCTCTGGACCAGCAAGAAGGAGAAAGCAGCTCCCGGCTGGTTTTCCCAGCTGAGGAGATGCTCCCAGTTTAGGATGCAGGCAGCAGAGCATCCCGAACCGCACAGCTGCATGGTGCGATTCACAGCTTGTCCTGTTGGACCACAGTGTGCCAGTTTCTCACATTTACAGCCATCTCCGGCATTGCAGCTGGCGGCCCCAGAGCCAGGAGGCTTTTCTTCATGGAGCAAGAGCTGATGCTGAGGTTACTGCACACTGCTGCAGCACGGCCTCTCCTCTGTCTGCTCTATGGAGAGGTGAGCAAGGAAGGGCAGGGGGAAGCACCGGGTTCCATCGGAGCAGCAGGATGGTACCCGGCCGCTGCAGGCAGTGGGAATGCAATGCAAGGTCTTAGCCCAGGGGAGCTGGCAGCTGGACCAGCGCCATTTTAATATGCCTGGTTCAACTCCAGGCTTAGGAAAGTAAATCAGCCCTCGGGCTGGAGCCAGGGCCATGGTTCCCGTGTGCTCTGCCTGACGCTCACAGGAACACTGTGAACTGACGGCAGCCGTGCTGCAGGGTGCTGGGTGGGGGTCCTCGAGGCACATGCACTGCCTGCAGCCCAAAGCACCGCAGCGTCACTGCTCCAAGCGGGTTCAACCAGGGGCATTTTGGCCACCTCCAGGCGTCTCTGGCATCAGTTTATTTATGCTAAGGCGGGCTTTCCCAAAAATCCCTATGGAAAGCGTTTCCGGGCAGCACCTGGCCCAGCTCTGAGCTGTTTCCATCACCAGCAACGCCCACCCTAGCTCGTAGCTCTGTCTGGCACAAAGCAACACTGTGTCAACCGCACTGCTCCCTGCCAGGCTGTGAAACCTTCGGCTTTGGCGGTTCATTCTCCACGTCCCCCCACCCCGCCAGCCCCATTCCCCTGCTCCGACAGTACCCCGCAGCCTCACATTGGGTTTGTTACCATTTATTTAGCAAGTATATGGGGTTTTGCGTGCAAACTTTGCTGTTATGGCTCAGGACAGCCCAGCTCCGCTCCTGCAGCACAGGGATGCTGCGGGGCCAGGTGGGGCACATCGGGGCAGGCTGATGGGGATGCCCAGCACCTGTGCGGGGCTATATAAGGGCATCCGGGGAGGGCCCAGCCCCTTCCGTCGGAGCTGTGGGGCCGGAGGGCGCTGCGGGACCGCGGTGAGTGCGGGGCGATGCGATGCGATGCGGCCGCGGTGCGGGTGGGGAAGGGGGGGGGTTGTACCGCTAAGTGCCGACAGGACGTGGCCGTCAACACGATGTTCCGCCTTGGTGCGCCTTCATCTCTAAAGTTACTTAATGAATTAGTTAATTAATGAGTGCGGTTTGATTGATGGATCCTACGGAGTGCTCAGCAGGGTGAGCCTGACCCTGGGATATTGCTGCTGTTGCTTAACTGCATCCCCTCGCTGGTCCGAGGCACTCCGTGTTCTGGCAATTTGCATGCGCTGACTGTAGCTGCTTAATAGGATGTAATGTTAGTGAAAAGCCAAAAGCATAGCAGCTGTAACTTAAAAGACAGCCCCATTACTGCAAGCCTTATAATTAGGGTAAGAGGGAGCCTTGTGCTGCCATATGTTAAACTCTTTGGAGGTTAATAGCTCTGTAAGATTTTGCAATTTAAAGGAATTAGTCTTGAGGAAGGCTGACAAGGCTCGTCAGCGAGGATGCTCTGCCCTGCTGCCGCCGCGCTGGGCCGCTGCCAGGCCCGGCCACGGGCGAGCTCCTGGGCCCCCTGCTCCCTGCCCTCCCCTTGCTGTCAGAGCCGCGCTCTGCCCTCCCGTGCCCTCTGCGCCGCAGGCAGGAGGTGCTGTGGCTCGGCGGTGCGGGCAGCAGCGGTGCCTGCGAGGGGCCCTGCTCTTTGGAGGCCAGCGTGTTTCAATGACAAGGAAAGGCCGGTGCCTCCAGGTGCCCAGCTGAGTGCTTGGCTGATAGGCTGGTGCCGGGAAGGATGACCCTTGTGCAATCCTTGTTTGCTAAAGCCCTTTTCCTGTGTAATGGCCGCGAAGGGCCCTCTGCTTCATGTACCACAAACCCCCTTGGTGCACAAGGACTGGTGAGTGTTTGGGGCAGAAAGCTCTTGGCTTTTCCCTTTGTTGCTCCTGCTGCTTTTCATCCTTTTCCCCTGTCGTGTGGGCAGATTATTCCACTGTACTGGTCCCAATTTCCTCATCCATAAAACTGAGACTAAACATGTGCTTGTTAAGGGTGTCGCAGGGCCTCGGAATCTATAAGGGCTTTGAAGTTGTCTTCTGTTAAAAGCACCATGGAATTGCAAGACATTGACTGCTTTCTTCCCATGAGATGGGTGGCTATCAGGCAGCCACAAGGCTCCCGGGGAGGTCTGTGATGGGCTGGATGCCGGCACCCTCAGGGGCACTTGAGGTTTGCACGCTTCATGCTCCAGCCCAGTGGCTGCCTGGATATGGGATTATCTGGGCACTGCCTTGTTTTCTGCTGTTGGCAGGTGATGGGTGAATGGTATTTATAAGCAGCCAGGAAGGCAGAGATAGGATTGGGTCTGGGGAAGCTTGTGTGACTGCTCTGGAGATCACAGCGAAGCCTGACCTGCTGTGCTGCCTATGTAAGGGTACACGGATGTGAGGGGGATGCATGGATGCCCGGCTGGGATTAAGCCAGCCAGGCTTGCTAAACATTAATGATCCCAGCTATATAATGGAAGGTTTTAAGGTCATTCTGAAATCACTTTCACAGTTTCCTTCCTGCCCCCCTCCCCTCTCCCTATTGAAGTGTTTAATTGCTTTCTCATTTAAATGCATCAAGATTTCCTGATGGGCTCGTCCATTCGGCACACGGGCTGGCTTTGGGGGAGCTGGTAGGATTGAAAAGAGAAAGTCATCCTGAAGCTCCGGGTTACTGGGGGAGATGTGAGGTTGTTAAAGCCTTCCCATCACAGCTGGAATATCAGCAGGTCTGGGGGCTCTCTTGATAGCCAGCTGGGTTTCATTGTTTGTTCTCTCGGTGCTTGCAGAAAGAGGCTGCAGCTCTGTGTGGCTCCACTGCTCGATACTGTTGCTTCTGGGGTAGTTTTGTGCTTGCTGAGGAGTCTGGGCGCAGCCTCTACTTGGGAGCGGTCCTTTCAGGGATGTGGATCCCAATGTGCCCTGGCATGATGGGCGGGGGGGGGGTTGACTTCAGTGTGATGGAGCTGTAGTGGCCTCTATGAGCCCGCAAGCAGCAGCTGATAGACACAGCACTCGCAGCCTTCCCCTTGGGAACAGGCTGCCAGCTGCCTTTTTCTTCTCCCCACTGTGTGCTCCAATGTCAAAGGCAAAATCACTGTCTTCAGATCAATAGCAAAGCCATTAAAGGGCGTCTTCAATTTCTGCGTGTGATGCTGCTGTGTTCATCACTGCATTGGCAACTGGTTTATAACAAGTTCATGTCTTTGGAGGGAAACACTTCACTGCCCTCTCTCCTGCGGGCTGACCATGGGGTGCTTGATCCTCATCAGGGAATAGAGGGTCAGATTTGGAGGGCAGAGGAGCTACTTGGCTGTGGATTCCTAATGTGAAGGAGGAGCTGCCAGCCTGCAGCTTACTCACATGTCCAAATACAGCTGCTCCCAGTGTACAAGCAGTGCCGAGGCACGTGGAGCTGCTAAGGCTCCTTTTGCTTAAGGGGTCTTGCACATTTGCAGGCATATCCCAAAGCATGACCCCGCTGTGTGGGAGCATGCAAAGCCCTTCGCTGCCCTCTTTGAGGCCTGTCACGCTCACTGGGAGCAAGCTGGATCAGCTGGCCCCAGCCTAGGGATCCCTTTAGTACCGCTCTGCTGCTGCCTGTGTTCGGTGCCCGGACAGAACCTGGTGCATTGTGAGATGCTCAGGGTGTTACTGGCTTTGGTGCCACGGTGCTGTGTGGTGCTGTGTTGAGCTGTGCATGCCCGCCTGGGTCTGAAACCTTCTCCATCTCCCCTGAGCTGCCTCTATGGAGAGGGGAGGATGTTCTGGTCCTGCGCTCCCTTTGCTTCCTCTGGCTGGGAACAAAGCTGACCCAGCAGCTCATTTGGGTTTCCATGTGCTGCTTCCACGCTGGAGGGGAATGCTAGCCGCGTTGTCTGAGGAGAGCGTGCTCTGTAATCATCCCTGGTGTGCGGGCCTGGGCCTCCTTGCCAGCTAGTAGGAAGGAATCAATAATGTGTCAATTATTCAAGGAGCAGCGCTGGCTCCGGTGCCAGCTCCTGTTCCTCGGGTGCAGCCGGCTCTGCACGGAAGGGAAGGGAAGGAAGCAGCGCGCGTGTCCTACACCAGGACGAGGAGTTGGGGTTCAGGGCACCCGCCCCATGTCAGCTCTGTTCCCACTGCTGCTGTTTGGGGTCCAGTTTAACACCTGGTCGTGGGGGGAATGTAGATGTGAACCTGATGGATGGGAGAACTCACCCTGGGAGCAGGGGACTTGCAGCCGGCACAGCGAGGGGCTGACTGGTGTGTGATGAGTGAGGACACAGAGTGCAACAGGAGGAGGCAAAATGGAAATCCATCTTCCGGCACCGGGTGAATAATGACGGTGCTGTTTGGACAGCAAAGAAATATCCTTTGGGTAGCGTGACAGAAAACCTTATGGATGCTGTCAAACAGGCCCCTGCTCCTCAGAGAACATCGTTGATCTAGCTGCTCTGTGAGGGGAGACAGATAACCTCTGCCGCTAGCGCATGGCCCGTATCCTCCATCCCTCTCCTCATGTGACAGCAGATGCTGAGGCAAATGGGGTTTGCAGAATTCCCTTGGGAATGGGGAACAGGCCAGGACAGAAGGGTCCCGAGCAGCTGCTGAGGTCCCTGGCTCTAGTTGCAGAGGTGGCTGTTGTCCCAGCTGTCCCATCACCCTCTGGCCTGCCTTGGGCTCCTTGATCTCCTCTGTGCTTGCCTATATAAACAGAGGATGGTGGCCCTGGCTCAGCTGCCCTGAGGGGGACAGATTGGGGCTGCACTGTCAGTGGTGGTGACCCTTCTTCCCAGGGGTGACAGGCGGGCAGCAGTGCATGGGCCTTTCCCAGCTGTTGATAACTTGTGCTCGCTGGTGCCTCTCTCTGCCGTGTCCTGGCATTGCTGATAAGGGACGAATCCTGGTCTGACCTCCACTTCCATCTGCATTTCCTCGGACAAGCCGCTCTGAGCAGCGGTTCAGCTGGATTACTGCTGCTCGCTGTTCTACATCTCTTTGCCCCAGAGGGGTTCTGAGCCCTTTGCTAACACCAGTGAAGACAGCCGTGGGGAATAGTGTGTTGGTGTTCCTGCTTAGCCCAGAGGCATAGAGCAGAAGTGAATCCAGGGTCTTATGGGACCAGGGCTCTGCTTCCCAGACCCCTGCTGGGTCCTGCTCTGTCTGTGCTGGGCTTTAGGAAGCTCCTTGCCTGGTATCCCTCCTGCAAGCAGTTGTGAGGAGCTGCTGCTCCTCGGGTTGTCGCATGTCCTGGGGGGTGAGGGTGCGGGATTGTCTTGGGGATCTCCCATCTCTTAGAGCCAGGCACCAGCACTGAGAATCCGATCTGCAGAGCAACCTGTTGTGCTGTTTCGCTTCAGTTTCTAAATGACTTAATTGATGAGCCCTTTCTCTTTCTACATCCACATAAAGCTGGTTTCCACAGTAACAGCCGAACCTGAGCCCAAAGCTTGGAGCCCTCGCTGACTAAATAATGCCAAAGCCAATCTTTGAATATTTAATTACATTCACTGCCATGCCCCTTTTATCTTTATTTGCTGTGGCTCTTCCGTAAACAGCTTTCATGGAAAAATGGACGCTATGGGACACAGGGGAGGGCTTCATTCAGGGGGATGCTCAGAAGAAGGTGCAGAGCCCTCGGTAGCCTCAGCTCTGCTGACAGCATCATTCCAGGCAGAACAGCTCCTTCATCTCTTGTAAAGCCGTGTCGGTAAATGCATCCCATGTGACGCCTTGTGCAGTCTGTGTTCAGTCCGTGACATGCAGTAATCCCGGGCTCCTTCCACAGTCTCGTTTTCCTAGCAACACCTTCCGAGCTCGCTACCTTCCCTGGGTCACGCTTCCAGTTGCAGGATGGGGATGGATCCCAAACTTGCCCTCCGATGTCCTGCCGCTCCTGGCGTGGGTTCTTCTGCAGGTCCTTGCTGATCCATTCTGCAGTTTGCAGTGGCTTCAGCCAAAGGGAATTCCTCCCCATGAACTCCTTGCTGTCAGGAAAAGGAGGGCAGCCAGAGGCTCACTCTGGAGCGGGAGGCTCATGAAGCAGCACGGTCTGTTCTGTCCCACATTTATCTTCCCACTCACAGGTCAGCAGAGGCCGTTACAGAGATGATGCTAGGACAAAGAGCAGCAGCTGGATGTGGTAGGCATGTAAATACCTATGCAAACCCGGCCTCGGGCTCTGCAGCGTGGTTAGTCCCAGTGCCTTGTGGCTGTGATTCGCAGCCAGCTTTAAAGCCGGATCTGTCCTGCACCCGCCCCCGAAGTCAAGGGAATTGCAGGGGGTTATTTTTGGGCAACTCCAGATGAGCTTTTCCCGGGCAGGAGCGGTCGGAGCCTGGCTGCACTGGGGGTTCACTGAGTCAGGCGGGGGGGAGGCTGTTGCGGTGGTGCCGGATCACCAGGAAGATGTGCGGGATGTCCAGGGCCGGGTTTTAGCCTCCCGGTGGAGCTGGGGGAGGCTCAGCGCTGTCAGATGGCAGTCATTGTCCTGGTTAACCTCGAGGCAGATCAATTATCCCTTCTGACAGGGAATATAATATCCAGACCCAGTTGTGTTGCTTTACTTACAATAGCTCTTTGGTGCTTTTCTATGGTATCTCGACACATCTTAATCAGATGGTGAGTGGGCTTAATTAGGCAAAGTATAGGTTTTATTTTTGATTTCTATGACTACTTAATCTAATGGCAACGCATTATCTGCTCCGAGGTCTGCAGCTCTCCGTTTGTAATTATTGCTGCTCTTAATTGATAGTGCATCAGGGGTTGTGGCTGCAATATGGGAGTTGAAACATGGCGCCTTCCTTGAGCAGGGCTCCCAGTGCGCTGCTGCGGGAGAGGCTGTGCCCGATGTGCTTGAGCAGATGGGCTCCATACCTGGCCTCTGCCAGAGGAAGGAGGAAATCCTTTGGAGCTAAGGAATAGGCGGCGTGTGCGGCGCGGGAGCTCAGCGTCGTCGAGCTTGTCGTGCCATTTTGTGCTGGGGATCAGGGAATTGAAATGCCTGGATGCAGTAGCTGGAAGCTGTTCAGGTGATGGAAGCAAAACAGCCTATAAACTTCCAAGAGGAGGCCTGGCATTTATGACTAAAACCTCGCATTTCAGGACGTGCAGATGGCTGGGGAGGAACAGCTTGGAGGGATGGGCTAATAGAGAATTATTAATGGTAGGGATTTTTGCCCTGAACGGGGGCTGTGGGACCCTGCTGCAGTAGGTGGGAGTTTGATGGCGATGGGCAGCCGGTGCATGGTGCTGCGGTGCAAGAGGTATGTCAGCATAGGGACGCACCTTGTTAGATGTGCTTCACAAGTCCCAGCGTCTTCCTGAGCCTTTTGGGTGTTGCCTGTTCCAGCTTCTGCCAGCAGAGGGAATGCAGAAGTGTGCCAAGCACTCCTTTCTCCTCCCTTTGCTGCCATCAAGGAGACCCTGCTTTGCTGGGAAGCATTGAACTCACACCCTGATGGTGGCTCTTGGACCGGCTGCGCCTTGTCCTGGGCCGTGCCCCTGGCAAGGCCTTGCCGAGCACACGGAGGCAGGTTTTATGCTGAACATTGGTGCAGGTTCCCTTGTGCCCGACCTGCTGTGGAGGCTGGGAGGAGCTGAAGCCGCTCCCCAGCCTCTTGCAGAGGGACCCATCAGATACTGTTCCCGAAGCAATGCACCAATAACGTGAATTGGGGTTGGCACTGAGCAGTGAGGTGTAAAAAAAGGCAATTTAAGGTGTGCTAGCGAATGCCACTGCTTCTCGGCTGTGATTGCTTGTTGGGAGCTGTGCCCAGGGAGTGCTGCTGGTGAGGCATCGGCCCCATGGGAGCAGCACAGGAAGCACTTGGCTTGGGAGACAGAGTCCAGATTGCCTCTGCGCTCCTGGCTCCGTGTTTGCCCTCCTTGTGCTCCGGTGTTATAAACTGCTCAGGACGTCCGCCTGCAGCCCTTGGTGTGATGGGAATTGCAGCTTCAGGCAGGGAAGCACCATAGGCAGGGCTCAGGGGAACCCGGTGGTCGCTCCCCCTGAGCAGAGGGTGAGCACACAGCACGGGGAGCCCAGCAGGGCTGGTACCAACCTGTGTGTCCCTGGTACAGCTCCGACTCTGCCGAGCCCGTTCCTCCACACGTGGTGGCCTTGATCCTGGGACGCATCCCCAGGTAATGCTCGCACCGACCAGCTCCTCCCGTGCTTCTGCTCCATCCAAGCCCTGGCGTGGCAGGCGCTGCTGCTCCTGCCTCTCTGTGCAGCCTGCCTGGGGAGAGGCAGACGCTATCGGAGATGGCAGCTTTCCATTTCTGCTCCATTTCCCTCCAACCTCTGCTCCTCCCTCTCCCCAGTAACATTCATTAGCTGCAGATAGAGGCAAGGCTGGAGCCCTGAGCAGAGCAGTGCGTAACCTCTGAGTAACCCTGCTGCCGAAGCCTCCGTCTCTGCACCCCCTCCCTGCTCCTCTCCATGGAGTAATAGCTCCTCACCTCCGTGCCCTGCTGCCCTGTGTAATACCAGTGCTCCTCGTTAGCACAGCAGCACCACATCTGTCTCCTTTATGGTGCCTGCGTGCTCTGGGAAGCTCCCGGGGCAAGCTCTGCATTGCCAAAGTAAAAGGAGGGTTGTGAGAGCCTTGGGAATTCCATAGTATTGAGAAATGACACAGCTTTGAAGCTTAATAGATGAGCTGCTTGCGACCTCCCTGGTGTCACTTGTGCGACTGTTAATGTAAGTGGTGTTAGGTGGGGATGTGCTGGGCGCTGGGGTGCTGGGGTTAGCCTCCCTGCTCCAAGCCAAAGGTGATGGTGAGGCTCAAGGTGAGCAGCTGGCAAGGGGCTGCCCTCTCCGTCCCTCTTGGAGGCTCCTAGTGCTTTCCTCACATGGCTTTGGTGCTTGAGCACGGAGCCAGGACAGGAGCTAAAATACTCTTGCAGATAAGGATGCAAGGGAGTTATCTGGAAGCCTGCAGATGCTGTGTGTGAGGAGGAAGGTCACTGAAAAGAAGGTGGCGGAGATGGAGATTAGGTGATTTGGAGATGGCTTGAGGGATTTAGTGGAGAGGCAGAGCTCCTATGGAGCATGAACGGGCAGGAACACCTCTGATGGATTATAGGGAGCCTTCTTCAGAGGCTTTCCTTGCTGCTGCGGACAGCAGCGGGGAAGAGATGGGGAAATCTGGCATTGAGAGGAGGCTGCAGGGCTCCAGATAGCGGCATCCCTCGTTCTTCCCTCCCTTCTCGCCTTGGAAGTGTGCTCACACACAGGCAGACTGTGCCTCACGGTGCACCAGCAGTGCTGGCTCGGCTTGCCATTGGGATTTACCCCTTTGTATCCTATTTCAAACCCTCTTATTTCAGTGAAAGCACAGGTTACAGCCCTGCCCTGACGGACAATGTCCTGCTTATATTGTACCGGGGCTTTTCCATGCCCCTTCAGCACACGTGGCAAGCTGATAGTGCTGTGTGCTCACTGTCAGGGATGTGAACTCCAGGTAATGGGCAGCGAGATGGTATCTTTCCAGCCGGGCCTAAGCAGCAAGATCCCATCACAACCAGACAAACTGCATCCGACTTATCCTCTATTGTTGAGGACAAAGAGCAGGGATTTGTGTGCTGGCCTTAAGCTTTCTTAAGCCTCCAAGTGCATTGCCCAAGCATTTTTCCTGGCTGCGTTTGTATCTCGGTTGTTTGGTTCTGATGGATGTTGCAGTTTCTAATAGGCGTTTAGTAAATATCCTCAGTATGGTCCGTTTGGAAATGAGTGCAAATGGAACGCTGTTTCCATTTGGAAGTGACTGCTTCCCCTGGGATGCTCTGCTCTCCCCATGGCAGGGCAGGGGACCGGGGGGCCTGATTCTATTCACCCCTCTTGTAGCAAGGCTCTTGGCTGGCGCTGGCGTCATCTCGTGCCTCGTCTGACGCGCGGGAGGTGCCTGTATCCTGGAGAGCGTGTTAACATTTAAATCAGCGCCATGGTCTGGGAATAGCATCGAGTTAAAAGGACCTCTCCTGAAAAGAGCACAGCAGGGACCTGGCTGAAGGGTTCTCTCAGCCCTTCAAGCACACACGGCTGCATGGATTTTCATCAGCAGCCAGCTTCACGCAGCTCCATTAGGGCTTGATTTAGCTGCTTTCGGGGTGAGGAGGGAAGAGGTTGAAGGGGCATCTCCCCCTTGATGGGGCCGGTGGTGTGGGGGGATGCAAGCTCCGCTCCCGGGCTGTGTGCTCGGGGTCCTTCTCGTGCAGGAGAGCCGCACAAGCAGTTCCCGGTGGGGTTCGTGCTGCTCTCGCAGCCGCTGTCACGCTTCGGTCACGAAGCTCGAGGTTTGACTTAATAAATGTGTAATTATCTGCCGCATGCGCGAGGCTTCATCCGAGTCTCTTCATCGGCTGAGGTGCTCTTCAGCGTGACAGGCACGGTTCAAAACGCTTCTCAGACACTTCCCTGCGTGCGTCTATGAGCCTGGGTGCTCCCGGAGCTGTGCGAGCGCGCAGGCCCACCGGGAGCCCTGCGCAGCCTTTGTCCTTATGTCCCGTGGCAATAACTTCAGCAACTTCATTACTGTGCTGGAGGAATATTGCTTTTTATCAGCCTGGACGTTCTTCCTGCCTGCTTTTATTGAAAGCTCTGGTTCTCGTGTCCTATGGGATGATGGAGAGGTCCCAGGCTACCTCTTAGAGATCATCCATTGCCTTTTTATTGCCTCCTCTTACCAGTTGCCATTCCAAAGGCAGAGTCTCATTTTTTAAACGCGTGAAGGTCCTGGATAACTCTGAGATAAAGACACTGCCCTTGGGAGGTCCCTGTTTCTTTGCTCTCTGTTTTGTGGCGGGGATGTGGTACCACAGGCGGGATGCGGGATGCAGGATGCAGGAGCCATCCCCGCAGCAGTGCCAGCTCAGCCTCGGGAGTCTTCCTGCCCTTCAGGAGCTTTCAGGGAGCTGTCTGTGATGTTGGCAGCCCCTTCAGCTGAGCTGACAGGATTAATCTAAACTCCCATATGGTGCAGGAGTTGGCTCTTCCCTTCCAGACCGCTCCCTGCATGGATAGCAGGCCGCATTGGGCATCTCATTGCCCAGAGCACTTCGGTCCCCCCCCGGCCCCAGCTGCCTGCACACGTGGCGTTGCCATTCTCGCCTTCCTGCTGTAATAAAGCACATCAAAGCCTGTAACTGGATGCTGGAGCATAGATGGGTTTTCAAGACCCTCCATGTAACAGTCTGACGTGGGGAGCTTGATGGAAGGGAGAAGCTTGAGGCCTTGACCCGGGGTCTGACAGCAGTGGTTATAAAGGACAGTAATGCTGCTGCTGAGCGGAATGTGCAGGGAAACGCTCTGCTCCGCATGGGAAGGCAGCCGCGCTGCCCCATGTGCTGGGCCACGTTCCCTGCAGGGTGGTGGGAGCGGGACTGCCCGGGGCCAGCAGCGCACGGTGGGATCCAAGTCTGGATCCTGCTCGTGAGTGTGCCTTGATTTAGCGTGCCTGCGGGCAAGTGAATTCCTCTTCCTGCGTTTGTTGCTTTTGCAGCTCCCGTGCTGAGGTTTTGTTGGTTAATGTTTTAAAGTCTTTTGAGCCGGGGCTGTTGGCGTGTGGGTCCAACAAAGGGAAGCAGTTGTGAGCAATGCAAGAATATTTCCCCAAATACGGCGTAGGAAAAGCAGCCGAGATAAGGGCTGCTCTTGTTAATTTAAAAACTGATATTTTTCCTCCTCCTTTCAATAAGAACTGTCTGCGTGATGAACTGACATCTTTAACAATTGTTTAAGCAGTGCAGGTTTAAATACACACTTCCTGCATTGGCTGCTGATGAGTCAGTAGGCACGGTTATTTATCAGGAGTAATCACTCTGTGCTAGACAGTGGAAGACCGGGCTCACGCTGCTCCTGCCGGAGCCGTGCGCTTGCTGTGCTCGGCTCCAGGGACCCTGATGTGCTGCCCATCATTAGATGGCTTTGAATCAACTTTAACATCTTTGGGGAGGTGTTTGGGAGTGCTGGGGCTGGGGGTGCAGCACTGTCCATAGGCTGAAGGAATGGGCGAAGCTTTAGCTGTTCTCGGGGAGCATCATTAGGAAGGTGTCTTGGGAATCTCAGGTGCTCCAAGCTGTGCTGTCAGGTTTAAAACACTTTTGATCACATTTCTTTTGCTTTGCAATCACAGCAATGCTGTTTGGCTAATGCAGGAGTAACCTGCTCTGCAGAGAAAAGAACAGGGACGCTGTACTGGGGGCTAATGTGAGAATATGGCTTTAATAAATGTCTGTAGGCAGCACGCACCCAGCAGGCTTTTACTTGTGTCAACATGGGACGGTATCTAACGAGTATAGACAGTGTAAGGATGGTGCCCTGTGAGATGCCTCCCAAAAGCTACCTCTGAAGCGTCACTGTGTCAGTTCAGAGCCTTGAAGAGACCAGAGCTCTGATTTGACTCCACCAGGGCAGGTATTTGGCTGCAATGAGCCACGAGGACGTTGCTTTGTGCACCACAAGCAAACCCGGGTAAGGTGGATGGAGGAGCAAGGAGGATGCTCGGTCGCTATGAAGTGTCTATGGACGTTGTTCAGCAGAGCTGAAAAGGAGCTCCGGGGATGCTGCGATGAGCACGGTGGTTTTAGGGGGCAGCTGGCCCTGCGGCTCCTGGCAAAGCTGGGTCCCTGCGGAGCTCCGCCTGCCCTTCCTTCCCCGGGGGCCGGGGCCTCTCTCCGCACCTTTGCTGTCTGTTAATGAAATCGTCCCCAGCGGGCACATCTGCTCCTGCTCGCCTCGCCGCTTTCAGCGCCGGGGGAGCACGGAGCCGGCCCCGGGAGCGCGCTGCTGCTTATGCAAAGCACTTCAGGCAGGCAGGGCTACCCGGGTATCAAAGGCAGAGCCTGCAGAGGTGGCCGGCTGGGATTTGCATGTGAATATGGCGAGCTGAAATCCAAACACCGGGAAGATGTGAAGATCAGTGGGAAGGGGGAGCATGAAAAGCACTGGCAGGCCGGGAAGGGCGGAGCGGCGAGGTATGAAAGAGGAGGAAAGCGAGCACACAGAATGCTTTAACGAACGGAAAAGTTTCTCGGACTGCAGGCAGATGATGAAAGAGAGACAGCGAGGAATTATTAGGCCAGAAGATAAGGAAACAGCAGAGATAGGAAATAATTATTTTTGTATCTGTCTTTATAAATGAAAATGAAGGGCATTAACTTAAATAGGATTTAGATTTTCAGGGGCAGAAGGGGATGGATTAGGAAATGTTCAGATAACGGCAGAAAGGATTATTAAAGGTCGGGGGCTCTTGAAACCGACTCTGAGATGAATGTGCACAGGGTCTGGTGTTCCCCCCCCCCCCCCCCCCCAAACCCCCCCCCCACGGCCCCCACCGCAC